>PVJX010025747.1:0-26594 GCA_004027295.1 Dolichotis patagonum | reverse complement strand
TATGGGGGAGGGCATGGGGGAGGGCCTGGGGAGGGTATGGGGGAGGGCATGGGGGAAGAGCTTGGTGAAGCTAAGCTTCTTACTTCATCATGACTGGGAGGCAGAGCACAGGGAAAGAGTCTGAGAAGAGAGGCCATGTCCCCTGATCCATCTCTTCCAACTAGCTTCTGCTTCCTAAGCTCATTCAGCTATGAGCTCATCATTGGCTTAATCCACTGAGGAGCTTGGTATCCTCACTTTCCAATCACCTCTCCAGGAATCCCTTACTTCAGTCAAGCTGATAATTAGAATTAACTGGCACAGGTCTTAAAAGGAAAATTACTCCCTCTATGTGAGAAACATGAACTATGCCTCAAGAAAATGTTTCCTTTTCTATACTTACGATGATTGCTTTCACTGAGTTTTGTAATTTTCTCTATTGCATCTCATTTTCATAAGTTCATGATTACATACATATATATATATACACATACAATATCATATATTTACTGTTATCAATGAAGGAGTCCATATCTGAATTAATTTAATTTTATTGGTAAAAAAAATTGTGAAAGAAAACCTGGTTTGAACCTAGTTTTCCAATCTTTAAAATTTGCAAATGTGCCTGATAGCTCTTCCCACGACTTACACAAAGTTAATGAACACTACAATAAATTGATGCTATCTATTTTGTTATACATTTAACATTTTTAATTTTTATACAGTTTTGCTTACATAAATTAATGTACAAAAGTCTTTTTTAGGTCTACCACCATGCCTATAAATAAGTAGGAGTATAGTTAATCTTGAAAAAATATGTAATTAATATTATTCATTTTGTCTTTTACATATAAACTTATTTTCTTGTAATTATATCTATACATTACCTTATAGCTTCTAGGTTCTTAATAGTGAGAAAGGTCTTCTATACTGTTGATTGGATAATGTGTCACCTAAATTTCATGACCATACATTTGAATATTTGGATTTTTTTATTAAATATTTAATGTCTTCTAGGATCTCTGGTTCAGTGAGCAAAGACCTCAATTCATTATCACTTCACCATTGGAATGCACTCTACTGGGAATAGTTGCAACAGGATAAGTGTTTGTTGAATGAATGAGTAAGCCAGTAAATAAATGAATGAGATAATCCTATAAGATGAGAGTCCTTTGGTGTGTCTCCCAACTACATTGTGGTGTGTCCAGTAACACCCTTCTCTTTTCTGAGTGACCTTGCCTGGCTAGGTATCTTGTAGCCAGCCCTAGGTACTCAGGAAAGACTTCTCACCTCTGTCCTTCTCAGACTACTTCTAGGATTCCCTCACTCTTCATTAGAAGAGAGCACAGGGAAAACTGACATTTGGATGGAAATGCAAAGATAAAAGAAACAAAGGAGGCTTCTCTCTTCCTCCCCCTCCCTCTTAGCTCTTTGCCTTGACACCTGCAGACCACAGTGCTTCAGGGTCCTCTCTATCCTTCCTGGCTTCTGTGATTTCTCACTATAAACAAGCTGCCCTGCTCCTTCCGCAGCCTCTGTCCCTCAGGAAGCTGGCTGCCGACAAAGCAGGAAATGTGATCTCTGGGCTCCAGGTCCTCTTTATAGCTAAACAACTGTTCTTTATGCTACCTTGGCTACTGTTAAGTCAAAATAGAAACAGAAACAGATAAACTAAGTGACAAATTAAATGGAATTAAAAAAATAACTACATCGTCTCTGATACAAAGAAAACTGAGTAAGATTACGTGATACATTTTTACATTTGAGTGGTTAAGAAGATTGAATTCTTCTGCATTTAATTGTATTCTATGCTTACTAATCGCCCATTGCTACTAAGCAAAGGAATATCATAAGGCTTGAACTATACACACTTAATCATCTTATTGTCAACGTCTCCTAAAATTACTGAAGATCCTCATCCAGATGTGTTCTTGATTATATTAATATAAATGTTTTACAAATGCATCTTGCCAACTCTACTTCCACAAAAACTTAATTGTCAACAAAATATACAAATAGAATATTTACATCAGTGAAGAAGCAGTTCCGTTTATGAAAAAAAAAAGAAATATCTGAATTTTGTTTCTCTTTATATTTTAATTTTCCTCTTCATAAGAGCAACAGCTATGACAAGGTCAGTCTTCTGGGCAACATCTCATTTTTGGAAAGGTGAAAAGGTCTCTTTGTCGCTGGAAAATTTGCATGGCCAGAAAAAGTGATATAAAATGTACTAACACTTGTTCCAGAGGGCAGTTTCCACAAAGCTTGTAAAAGGCAATTTTTGCAAGTATCATGTGCAATTAAGATAATGCTTCAGTGTACCTGTAGAGATATTAATGAACTCCCAGTAGGGCATTATTAAGTTCACAGTTAGCAGTAATTTTACTCTTACTTCTTATTAAGCTTTATTGATATGGATCCTCCAAAAGGGAAAATGGTTGAATAATCCTTTTAGACTCATTCTTTGAAGCATCACTTCCTTCAGTATATAATTACATCCTCTGTAGATACCATCTCTGCTCATACTCGCATGGTTGGGCAGTAGTTCTGATTGTAAGCAGTATATATATTCCTCATTAATGAAAAATGACTAAAACTTTGGAATTAATTTCAAACTTGTATACAAGGTGGCATACATGATAGAGAGAATCATCAGCTATTAAAACTTTTTCCATTATCTTTCATTGCTTTAAATGCACAATGTCAATCACACTCAATATTCTTTGAGTGTGTGTAATTCTTTCTTGAGAACCAAGTTGTTATGACTGTAGATTACAAGTCATATTTATCACAGTATGTGTTTAAAAACATGTTAGTTGTTATTGTTTGTATTATTATTAAATTTGTATATATACTGCACATTGGGATGTGAAGAACTTCAACTGTATATTCTCATGAATCTTTTGCAACAATCTCTAAAAGGTACAAACAGTATTGTCATAGTCACTCCTATTTCCATTCACCATAATTTGCCTTGAGGAAATACCCTTCCTCATCCCTGACTTCCTGTGGTTTAGATAGAGATGACTGTATTCAGTAGGTTACCATTGGTGACATTCAGTGACCAATCAGAAAACAGAATTCTTTCAGAGAGAATTCATTTAAGAAGAGTTACATGGCCTGAACCAGATGTGTATGAGTTAGTGAGATGGAATATTAAGGTTCAATTCAAATGTATCAACGAAACTAATCTTATTGAAATGTCTGAGAAAAGCAATGATACAAAGCAACAGTTACTAACAAATATGATAATGAAGGTGATTTTTGTTTTTCCAGGGGAAGATGAAGAATTCCAGAGTAACAGTTAAACTTGATTGCCAATTTGATTTCACTAAGAGACACCTATGCAGGTAAATGGATTATAAGTGTGATAAGTGCATCAATGGCTCTTCCCATTGTGAGTCCATTCATAGTGGAGTGGGATATAACTTGACAGGGCCTAGCTGGAGGAAACACGTCACTGGGCTGTAACTAGGAAGAGTGCAATTTTTCTAGGACCCTTGCTCTGTCTGCTTTATGGCTGCCACAAGGTGAAGAGCTGTCCAGTGTGATTTTCCTCCATCATACTGCTGCCTTGCAGCAAACTGACCATGGGCTAAAGCCTCTAAAATCATGAAATAAGAATTTCTTCCTTCAAATGAAGTATGCCAGATATTTTGTCTTAGCAATAGAAAAATGGCTAATATATTTGTGTATTTTGCCTACCTTACAGTTGACAAATTTTAGGCATGCAGCTTGAGACAAAATGTTGTTGGAACTTTTCTAATTCCATTTTTTTATGAAACATAAAAGGAAGGAAAAAAGCTGCTATTTATAAGTGGTCAGTTGTTAATAAAAGCTAAAATAGCAATAACACACTTGGGTCCTATGAAGCGAGGTGTACTCTCCATAACTACTTCCTTATCCATAAATTGGGGTTAATCATAGACGCCAAGGAGATATCACATGGTAAAAGTGAAATATTTACATGTCATACTGACACATCAGGTTGCTTTGTCTGGACCTGTTCGTTTCTAGGCTTCCTAATTATAGATGTATCAGGGGTTGTATGTGCATGTGTTGTGAAAACAGGCCTTCTGAGGCTATCTTATAATAGAGAAACACTTTCTCCCATATCCCACAATATTTGGTAACACAATATAAGGAGGGCTTTCTCTCCCAATGTGGTGTCAGACACATTATAGAAATGCATTTTACTAGAGGAGTGAAGAGAAGGGATGGAAAGTGGGAAACAATATTTATGGTCTTGAGGTTCTTCCTAGTCCTAATCATTTATGAATATCCTCTGGCATGTAATTCATTATTAATCCTTAGAAATAACTCTGTATGTGGGAAAAACATGAACAGAGTAAAGGTTTCTTTTAATATCTTTTAAATTTATTAAATACAACAGTACATCTCTTTCAGGCCTCAGGGCCAGAATCTTATGCCTAGAATTTTGGTTTACTAAGCCCTAAAGACTGCCACTGAAGGTCTTTTGTTAATGTAAATGTCAACTTTGTAGAATAGGAATTCTCATGATCAGCACTGCTGACATTTGAGGCCAAATAATACTTTGTTGTAGAGTGAAGAGGAGCCAAGTTATAAAATACAAGATGTATCGCTAGAGGCACCCCTGGGCTTTGTCTCCCAGACGTCAGTAGCAGGTTCACCAATGAAACCTGTCTTCAGACAAAGCAAATTTCCTGGTGTGTGTGTGTGTGTGTGTGTGTGTGTGTGTGTGTGCAGTAGATGCAGGTGAAAGAGCAGAGAAAGATCAACACAGTTAGACTACCAGGCCAGAAGTCTATAAAAAAGGATAATCACAACCTAATGAATGGCACAATCACAAAATGAAAACCAAACTAGCTATTTTAATGTCATATTGACTCTTCATATTTTCCTCTATTTCTCCCAGTTGCCAGTATTTCCCAGTTGTCAGATTTTTGTGTTTCTTAGCCAGCTTCAATCACCTGTTTTCTCATAAGGCACAGTACGGACTCACTGAAATGCTTAGTGCTAAATGCAGCCAGGAACGCAAGGTGAAGAGATCCTTTTTCTCAGGAGACAATAAAATTAAACATGAATGACTTTCTCTCTGAGAACCATTGCCACAATTGCATGTATGTTCCAGTTTTTAAGAAGTCTTGATTATTCAGGATGGTTGAAATGGGGTATTATGCTTAATTGAGTACTCTAGTCAACTTCTTATAGCGTTCTATGTTAATTCAAGTTTTCAAAAAGTTAGTAGATAAGGAAGTACTCAGAAATGCTAGTGAAAATTATATAATCTTTCCTTAGTAAATTAGAAGCCATTATTTGGCTCAGAAAGAGTCCTGGATAAATTCATTCTTACTGTATAAGACCATAGTTATTAACCAAGCACATGGGCACATGCCTGCAGTCCCAGAACTGGAGGAGGCTAAACCAAGAAGACTGCAAATTTTAGTCACACTTGGGAAATTCAGTGAGAATCAAAATAAAAGTGAATGGGGTTGGCTGTAAAGTGTTAGAGGATACCTTAGTTTGATTCTTCACTAAAACACACACATACACACACACACACACACACACGGACACACACCATAGATGTAGATATTCCAGAAATGGAGTGAGGTTAATCTTTGTTAATCCTTTGATTCCTTGAAAGAGGATTACTCTTTTTCAGAAGGAAAGAAAATTATAACTCTTGATTTTAGCTTTTACATACTATGTACTCTAATCAAATGAACATTTAACATCTATTTGTTAATACAAAAAAGGTAAATTATAAGTTTTCTGCATAGTAATTGCTTTTTTATCATTTAATTCAAATAATAAAATACATTAGTAGTGAATAACTAATTTTGTTTCTATTTAACCTATAAATTGTATGTATTACAGGTCTGGTAATTAACTGACTTTGCACATGCCTGTACACACCTGGAAATTGAGGACTGCATGGAAAACTCCGTGGGGTCAGACATTGTTACTCATCAGATAGGGGGAGAACATGGAGCTTGTATAAAAGATATGTTTACCATAATGTCTGTTACCTCCCAAATATTTTTCCTAACCTCATATAATTACTGTTCAAAAATCACATTGGTGGGGAACAATTCTTAAAATGACTGGCGAGTCACTGAAGGAGGACCCTGAAAGGCTGGGAAAGCTGTAGCCCAGAGTTGGCACTGAAGCTAATCTCAAGAGTGGAGGCCATTTTCCTTTAACCAACAGCAAAGGAGCATCTTCCCCATGGAAGTGGACTGAAGAAGGGGAATTCCTTTGAAGACGTAGAGAAACTTGTCTCACTTGAGGATAGCATCTATAATTCCACTTGATTTACACCCCAGAAAACAAGTGGCAGGAGAATGGAATAAAGAGAGTATCTATCAAAGTTTGTTTTGTTTCTTCCTGATTATAATTATTACTCTTTCCAGCTATTAAAATACACAAAATCTTTCTAGCACATATTATTGCACTCTTTAGAGTAATAGATAGGAAATATGCAAACAGAATCTCTAGAGCTGTCAAGCACCACACAGATCCAACATAGTAACTTGGGGGTTCTTTCACTCAAGATACGAGCATCACTCAATAAGAATTGAGTTACAGGAAGTGGCACTTACTTTTCAACGAGGTTGTGTGACAAAGGACTTCCATTGTTCCATTTGAGGTCTAAAGAGGTCCTTGAGGTTGGGGAGAATAATGAATTGCACATTTTGATAATAAGGACATTTGTTGCCTACAGATCAGGAGTATTGCCTACAAAGATGAGCGTTTGTCTTTCAGCTTTTGCTTTCTCTCCCCACTAGCTCCTGTATAGTTTTATAAGAAAAGGAAAGGAAAAAAGGAAATCATAAAGCTTAAAATTTTGAAATCTAATATAGTGAGAAGCTAAATACTTTGACAGAAAAATGTAGTTTTTGAAGCAAGTATATGGCATCAAGAAAATGTGATGATAGTTTTTTTTTTTCATAAACCCTTGGTAATTCTTAGAAAGCATTTATGTGCATTCACAATCTTAGTGAAGTTCATTCCTGGTAAATAGACCCAGATGATTTGTGTGTGTGTGTGTGTGTGTGTGTGTGTGTGTGTGGCAGAAAGGGACAGCGATGGAGAGAGAAATTTCAAATGTATAATTTCCAAGCTATTTGTCAGTCTACAGTAATCTGGTAGAATCCCTTCACTGCATATTTTTAGAAATATTGGTTTATTTTAGAATTTGACATTCTCAGTACTCCTGCCCTAAAACCAGCGATTTCAACTTCAGCTGTCACATCACCTGCCACCATTTCAACTTCCAATTACGAAACTTGCACCTTTTTTATATGTAATTGTTTTCAGATGGACTTGCTCCTGAGGCGAGAATGCCATCCCATTTATGGCGCAGGGGCTATCTTTTAACAAGTTAACTTCAGGGAAGATTTTGAGAAAGAGCTGTTAATCTCCACCATAATGCATGGATTCGTATTAACTGTCCTCTTGCTGATCTTGCTCTTTGCTGAGGTTACAAAGGACATTAGTCAGAACAAAGTGTCTCTAAAGGTCAAGGAAGGGAATCACTGCTAATGGATCCACATCTTTACTTTTATATAAGGAAATGATGTCCTGAGAAGAAAAGCAATTCAACAAGGCCACATTGATGAGAGTTTCTGAACAAAAATTATCATCACATTTTTTTATTTCATATTGGCTTCTGCATTATCCTGACACAGTATTTAGTCCCTTGGTGTATTAGATTTCAAAAATTTTTGAATGATTCTTTCTAAGTATTCTGAACTACTTTGATTGGGCCCAAAATAGAAAACTCAAAATAATAGTTACTTAACAATGTGCCTGTTTTTCATATACAAAGTCAGCTAAGCAGTAAACAGACTAGAGCTGAGATGGCATTATGGGCTTCCAGGAAGCCCCAGGCTTTGTGTTACTGGTTTACATCTTGGCACATCAAGTATATTATCAACACTTTTTATAGTTTGGACTTTCTGCTGTAACATTCTCAATTATGGTTGTGATCCAGGCAGTGATCAAGAGGATGTGGACAGATGCAAAAGAGCACATCTTCCAGTTGGATAAAGTCCGTCTAGGACATTTTTTTCCATTCACATGCAACATTTTCACCTCTATACCACTGGACAAACATTCTCTTGGTCACATCTAGTTGCAAGATAACTATGTAGTCATGTATATTATCACTCCAAATAAAATTACTCACTCCAAATAAAATTAAGGATACTAGTAAGGAAGATGAAGCATAAAAAGAGAGTATATGTTGTTTTCTGCTATCGTAAGGGATGGGTGAGAATTTACTCAGTCCAGTTCTAGATCAGGAAACTTGCAACTTGATAATGAATGGGTGGTTAGATCAATCTTTTAAATAGCTGTCTAAAAGGCAAAGAAGTCAAAGTCAACAGGCAATAATTTCCAAGTAGGATGTTAATTACATGTGGCCGTCAAGAGCATGCTGCCATTAGGATCACTTTGTAGTGACTGACCCCAAAAGAGCCCTATTTCCATGAAAACAGTCCAGGAACAATATGTGTGTGCTCCTGCTGGCCTACCCTTTATAACTTCCCAGCTCTTCTATGAACATCCATAAATGTTTATTAGGAACATTTGCCTCTCTCCTAGCAAAGAGTTTTTAAAAATATTTTCATGTGGACAAGTTTAAAATTCATTCAAAAAATAACATTTACTTCCAACTTCAACTGAAAGGCAACTTTGTAATAGCTTATTGAGGTTCCTGTGTTCTTTGCTATCATAATTTCTTTCCATGTATTAAAATATAGCTCGCTTAATCTACTCGAGGCAATTAAAAAGTTATAATTCTTGATTGCTTTGCTACCAGGGGCAGGAAGATATCCAGATCTATAACTTGTCACAGCAAAGTATGTCTAGACCATGTGTGTGGAGCAGTGAGCTTTGAGGATTAGATGTCTAGGTTCTAACACTCAGATGTGATTCATGTTTATATTTATGCATAAAAAATAAAGTAGAAAGAGTTAAAGATAATTTCCCAGCTAAAATGAGAATCCAAACCATGAAGGCATGTTTCATTTCTTACAGTGAGTAGTTACATTCTGAAAACCAAGCATGTCACAATAAAATGGATTCTGGGAGCTGAACATTTTTATTATCTTTAAAAATAAATCAAATAATTTTTATGCTAAGTAAAGAAAGTCTGCAAATTTTTCACCCATACTTGTCATTTATGTCTCACAAACATTTTGCAAAGATAGCATTCAAAACTAGACTTTTAAAATCATTCTTTGGCCATCTTTGTCCCTTATTTCTCTAAAATCATACTTTATAATTGAAAGAATCCCTTTTATACAAGTTGGCTCAATTATACCCTCAAACAAAGGATTTATTTTCATTCTAATGTTGATCTAGTGCTATGCTAAAATCAATAAGCATATTATGGATCCTGGACTACTCCAAGTCTGATAGAGAATTTACCTAAATCTTATCATTTTGAACTGTCCATCTTGGTTAGGCAAGCAACATTAAAAACAAGGACAATGTAAGAAGATTCCAAACTAGTTCCTCTGGTGCTTGAAACAAAACCTTTTTTTTTTTTACATTTTTCATTTAGGTCTGGGTAGTATAAACCAAAGTCCCTACTATTATACTCATAATTTAAAGAATATACTTTTCCAGTTAGTATATTAGTAAGAAATATAAACCTAAAAACTACTTTACAGCCTAAGGAATATTTTAAATACATTTTCAAAAGACTACTAGCCCTGAAGTACAAAGTAACCGCCTTAAATTTGTCAGATATTATTGACAAGGGGAAACAGTGCTGAAATACTAACTGTAGCATGGAGCAGAAGATGAGCAGTGAGTGGCCACACACATTCAAGCGTCACTGCTATGATGTTAGATGCTAGCAAGCATTTTCTCTGTAGTAGTTGTAAATGTCTCCGTATGAAATAGTCATCCTTCTTACCTTGGTTTCCTGAGCACTTCACTGGAGCTAAGAGAGCTGCTGGGTCACAAAAGAATCTGATCTCTGCTAAGGTATTTAGGTGATGGCCAAAGGGAACTTCAAAAATGTATAGTAACATAGCTGCTTGCTTGAGCTTCAAATGGAAAAATCTCTCTAAATACTGCTTCTCCATTCACAATAGAATGCCAGTGATGGATCATTTCTCAAGTAACATCATTTTTTGGTAAAGAGAAGGGCTTTTAAAAGATGGACATCATACCCCATTTAGAGTAGTTTGCAGCTATTAAGTCATGTCTCTACCCAGTGTCTACCTTTCATGTAACTTCTCTAAAGTGCATTTATATACCTGAGATTTACTCAACCTGCTAAAATAGACCTCTGTGCCTCTTGCTCCTGATATCTTAGAGTGTTTGTTCAAATACATATTTTAGCCTAATTACCTCATTGGGCATGAGGAAAAAAATAGAGCAAAATCACAAGGATAAGAGACAGAGAAACAGAGATATACTTAGGGGGAAACAAAGAAATTAAAAGAAAGAAAGAAGAAAGAAAAATTTAGAGATAAAAATTGACAGATGAGAGCAATAGTGAGTGAGCATGCAAATGAGAGAGACGGAGACAGGAGAGTAATTCAGAGAGCTTCTCTGAAAACCTCTTTTATCTTGGTATGTTTTAATTTGTAATTAATTAAGGATCCCCTGATATTAACCGTAATCACCTCAGTTTTCCTCCTTTCTCATGCAGCCTGCTAAACAGAGCAATTCATATATGCTTAGGTATATCCAAGTCACCAGACAATACCACCATCAAAGCCAGCAAAACTTCAGAGTTTCAGACATGATTAGGAATCCTTCAGCTATGCGTTCAAAGCATGGCAATTAAGACATCAGGGGTTATTTTCACTTCAGTATTCTCTGAGTGCTGCCCACAGTATCTTCTCTGACTGCCAACAAATGAGAGTTTTGGTGTGGAGTTATGGAAATAGATGACACTTTCAGAAAGATAACTTCAAATCCTAACAAAGTACCAGAGCAACAGATGTTTTGGCAAAGAAAGCACTGGGCTCATCATTAGTCAAGTTCACTTCAGGCTGGAGACAGAGTTAGCCACCTGTATAACTTTCCCAAATAACATCTTCCCAGTCAGCCAGAATCTTCAGCTATTCCCAGTGTGATTTTCCTTGGCTCCCTGGATGCCCTGATCCTGTTTGCTTAGCAGCAGTACAAGAGATTCTCTTTCTGTATTCTTCTATTTCCTCACACTGCCCAGAACAAATTATAATTAGGAAACCACCTGAGGGAAAGATGAAATTCAGTTGTCAATTTTTATGGATAAATCTCATTTCTACCAACACAGCAAGGAAAGACTCTTGCTCTCAAAATAGATACTTCGGAGATGCTGTAATTAGCTGGTTCACTGCCCTGAGAAGTAGCACAAGCGTGAAGATGACAGCAAGTGCAATAACAAAAATGTGAACAAAAGGAGAATGCTCCCACTGTAAATATTGTCATGGCCCAAAAGCCTCTAAAACAGGTAGGAGATGGTGTAAAGCAGTCAATGTGCAAAATATTCTTAAAGCAGCAACATCAACATATTAAATTCAGCCCACCCAGATACTGAAACACATGAGTTTAAGTGAGTGAAAGGCAGAAAATAAGCAACTATGCAGCTCATGGTGGGATTTTATCACGGAGTTGTAAGAATGTGTTACGAACTTCTTATCATTTGTCATTTGGATGGAAACTTTAAAAATCTGTTATCCAAAGGGATTTAGAAAACTCAGATCAATTTTTCCACAACCGGCAATGTTTATTCTATGAATGCTTTGGGAAATACATATAAGGAGCACAGGATGAGGTCAAAACTAAAGAAATTTTTCTAAGTAAAAAAATAATAATCTTAGACCAACATATTATGCTTTACACATGAAAGCTATCATTAGATACATCCTTGGGACTATAATGTGGGTATATCTCATTACTGTCTGAAAAGATTATCATCTCTTTCTTTGACCCATTTTTTTCTTTACAAATCTTGCTCATTTTGAAGGAAAAGAGCTCGACTTCTGTGGATCTATTAGTAAACAACTGAAGCACCTTCCCCATATTAAGGAAAAGTATGTTGTTACAATCTGAGAAATTTAAAATGAGCATATTTTGCTTGTCTTAATGCTGGCAAAGTAATGATTTTTTTCCCAGTTATTGCTATTATTTTGTATTATCCATAGTTCTCTTCAGTGATGAAAAAACCTGACTTTATCATATATCTTTCAATCTAAGCATTCTATGCTTTTCCCTTTCCTTATCTTTTGCCTCCTTTTCCCAGGGATATTATTTTTTTCTGCTTTGAGAAGATTCTTATCTTTCCACTGTGTTTATTGAGAATTTTGTACCTCAGGTACTCTTACCATTTCTTATACTAGGGAGACAATACAATATTTACACATATGAGTTTAATTTATTTTACTTATGAGTATGGTCTCAAGTTGCATGAATTTACTTATACATATCTCAGTGTGCTATTGTGAAAGGCAATTTTTCCAAATCAGATGCTTAAGAATCAACCTAACCAAGAATGTAAAAGATCTATATACTAAAATTGTACTACTGTATAAAAGGAGATTGAAGAGGATATTAGATAATGGAAGGATGTTCCTTGCTCTTGGCTAGGAAGAACCAACATTGTGAAAATGGCCATACTCCTAAAACTGTTATACAGATTCAATGCAAACCCAATCAAAATACCATTAACATATCTTACACATATAGAGAAAATACTCCTAGAACTCATTTAGAAACAGAAGAAACCTAGAATAGCAAAAATTATTCTGGGCAAAAAAGGCAAGAAAGGAGGCATCTCAATTCCTGACTTGAAATTATACTACAAGGCCACAGTAATAAAATCAGCATGGTACTGGCAAAGAAATAGACCTAAGGATGAATGGAACAGATTAGAAGATACAAATATAGGTACAAAGACACTCAGCCACCTGATATTTGACAAAGGGCCTAAACATTTCACTGGAGGAAGGATAGCCTCATTAATAAATGGTGTTGGAAAAATTGGCTCTCAACATGCAGAAGACTGAAACTAGATCCATGCCTATCACCATGCACAAAACTAAAGTCTAAATGGATCAAAGACCTAAATATTAAAACAGAAACACTAAATCTACTGGAAGATAAGGTAGGTAGAAATCTTGGAGACATAGGTGTGGGCAGAGAATTCATGAACAAAATGCAAATTGCATGGGAAACACTTCAGAGAATCAACAACTGGGATCTCATATTATTGAAAAGTTTCTGTACTTCAAAAGAAATCACCAGCAGAGTGAAAAAGAAAACCCACAGAATGGGAAAGAATTTTAGCCAGCAACCCCTCAGACAAAGGACTTATATCAAGAATATATAAAGAATTTAAAAACATCAACGCCCCCCAAATTCAAAGACCCTTTCCAAAAATGGGCATCTGAGATGAGCACTCAGTTCTCAGATAAAGATATACAAATGGCAAATAAATACATGAAGAAATGTTCACCATCACTGTTCATTCGAGAATACAAATTAAAACAACATTGAGATATCATCTCACACCAGAAACAATGGCTGCCATCAAGAAATCAACTGATAACAAATGTTGGCAAGGATGCAGAGAAAAAGGAACACTGCTTCACTGTTGGTGGGAGTGCAGACTGGTGCAACCACTATGGAAATCATTGTGGAGAATTCTCAGAAGACTAAATTCCATGCAATCCAGCTATTCCCCTCCTGAGTATTTTCCCAGAAAAACTGAAAAGGTCATGTCACAGTGATATATGTGCACCCATGTTCATAGCAGCACAATGTATAATAGCTAAATCTTGGAAACAACCAAAGTGTCCATCAACCACAGAGTGGATTAAAAAAATGTGGTATTTTTATACAATGGAATATTACTCAACTATAAAAAATGATGATCTAGTGATTTTCATACAATGTAATATTACTCAGCTAATGGATGATCTTGAGGCCTCATAGATAAATGGAGACAATTGTAGAGTATCCTCATAAGTGAAATAAATAAGAATCATATTTATAAATATTACTTTGTGTCTCTAGTGTAAAAAGTAATAAGAACTGTAGGAGTAATAAAACCCAAAATGTGTAATTGCTATTGTAAAAAATAGAAGAAAAGGAAGTGCTCTAAAGGATATAACTGCATGTATGTTTAAGTGTGTAAGATAGATAACCATATTATTAAGTTTTGTTGGATCACTGAATAGAACAGTTCACAGTCTCACTGTTTGAATGTCCACTTTGTATATTTTAATTTTGTAACTTGAGCAACTATTTCTAAGATGACAGTATGTAAGTTATCAACTAGTCATTTCTTACTGTTTAATTTTTTGAAATTATGTATTATTTCTACACTTTTTTCTGTTTTGCTTTTTTTTCTCTTTAAATAAAATTTTTTTAGAAAGTTTAAAAAAGTATGATCTTGAGGACTTTATAGGTAAATGGAGGCAACTTGAGAATATCCTCATCAGTGAAATAAACAAGACTCACATCAGTAAATATCACATTGTCTCTCGAGTAGAAAAAATAACAAAAACTGACAGAGTATTGAGATCCAAATAGTATAATAGATATTGTAAAAGTGAAAGTGAAGGAAAGTGCTCTAAAGGATGTAACGCTATGTATTGGGTGTAAGATAGATGACCATATTACTAAATTTATGTTGGATCATTGAACAGAAGGATTTGCACTGTCAAAGTCTGAGTGTCTAGCCACTTTCTGATTTTGTGACTTTGGCAACTATGTTTTAAGTTGACAATGTGTCGTGTATCATCTAATGATTTTATGATGTTAATTTTTTTGAAGTCTGTATTGTTCTACCTTTTTTCTGTTTTTCTATTTTGTTTTTTTAAATTTTCTTTTCTATATTTCTTTGAAAAAAAGATAGCAATATCCAATATAATAACCATTGTTAAATTTCTTTCATTCTGTTTTGAAAATCTATATTGTTATTGTTTTGGATTTGTTATTATTGTTTATCTCTTTTGCTTTTTGTTTTCCTTTTCTGACTTCCTTTTTCTGTTAAAAAATGAAATAAATCTCAACATGATTATTCTTTATAGCTTTATATAGCACATCTTTTTTATCCATTCCTCAATTGATTGGCATTTAGGTTGTTTCCAAGATCTGGCTATTACAAATTGTGCTGCTAGCATTCTATGCTTAACATTTTAATTTCCCTTTAACCTTGCTTCTTTAAATGTTCCTTGAGTCATGGAGTATTGTTATTGTTCAGATTTTATAATTTCTAATTTAATAACATATTTCATTTTATTTCAACTACTTGTTGAAAATACCATAAAATAGTTATTTTCGTTACAGCTGCATCACCAATGGTTATGCACTATGCCATGCACTAAACCATGTACTGAGCTATGTACTTATACATTAATCTGCATGGAGAGTAGAGGGGAAGAGGAAAAACAGTGCAAATTGATAGATAAAATATGCAATGGGTAAAGATAAGGGCAGAACAATAAAAATGAGCATTAGAGTCAGAACACAATCCATTTTGAAGAGACCAAATTATACTCAAAGTAAAACAGAGTGTAATGGACAATGCAAACTCAAGGCAGGGAGGCAGTACTCAAAACTGTTGTGTAGCTATTGATGACTAGATTGAAGTATCACAAAACAAGATTTCAATGACCAAGAGAGATATTACCATGGGAGGAAAGAGAAGCCTTCAGAAAAGGGGATATATATGGTTCTTTTACAAGTGCAAACAAGTGCAGGAAGTGCTGACCTCTAAGGGTGACATTAAAAACCCCTGACAAGCATCAGATGGAATAAGCAGATGGAGCAAAGGATCAGTTACCCTATCAGCAAGACTGGGCAGGAGATAGGGAAATATTGAACATAAGAGGAAGCAAAGATTATATAGGTGTCTAGGTTGTAAGGATCTCAGTGTCACTACAGCTTGGGAGACTGCCTGGAAGACAGTCTCCAACACAGTGCATTGCAGAAGATGTCACAGCCCCACAAGCAGACTGCACAACAGCCAGCCATATCACAGTGCACGGGCACACCAGCACCCTGACACATCAACCTCCCCAAGTCACTGGCCATCCTCACTCTAGGGATGTACAGAAAGAACAACAGAACACTCTCAACAAAAAAATACAGAGTAACACTTCATCCTGACTGCCAAACTGAATGGCTTTGAGACGTCAGTAAAACACACTTCTGACAGGAAGTGTCTGACAGGACCTCAGGGGCATGACCTCGGGTCCTGTGTGGTCCCTGGTCTTTGCCTCTCTGTTGCTTCTCCCTTGTGCTTTGTGTTCTGGCCACTGTGAAGTGAGCAGCTTTTTTACACCACATCCTCACCCTTCTGCCCTGATGTACCCTACTTTGGAGATACTCCATACGTCACCATAGATATAACTTATAAAACCGAGAGCCAAAGAGTCTTTCCTCCTTTAAATTGCTGATGTCAGGTAATTTGTTACAGCAACAAGAAAACTGACCAATATAGTAAGGACATATAAAAGAAAATTTTAGTAGAGAAGAAGGAGGAGAGAAGAGAGGAAAGAAGAGATGACTAAATCACATGAGTACTTCCATGCATCATGTATTTACCACTGACATCTTTAAACATGAAAGCTTTCTGATTATAGTAATTCTTATTTACCAATTTGACGCTGAGGAAGGGTGCATAATTTCCATATGTATCTCACTCGGGAAGAGGAGACCTTTTCAAAAATTCCCAGGAAACCTTTTTTATAGCTATTCTTACACTGATAGTCAAGGTTAAGCATATGTCCCTCGCTACACTACAGTGCTTCCTAAGAGCTTACTAGCTACTTTCTCTATTTGATTTATTTCTGATTTAAAAAGGTAACTATTATTTTTGAAAAGAAATTTGTATCTACTGGCAGGTATTTAGTGTGACAGACGTTTGCTTAATAATATGTGCTAGGTGCAGAAAATGTTCTTTTGCTATTTTCAACAATTTAAAATGTTAGCACTAGTATCTTCTGCTAACAAAGGTTTTCAGAGTAGAAGAAAAGTTAGGTAATTACATGTAAGACAGCCACATTTTTTCAGAGAATTTGACCACTATTTCTGCAAAAAAAAAAAAAAAAAAGAGTCTTGGTAAAGCAGGTAGTGTGGCAAAATTTCGAAGCACTAATCATAGTAAAAAATAAAAAATATTTTAATTTTATTGATGTATTATTTTTAAAATCAGTACATTTTGACAAATATACACATTGTGTAGCTACCACTGCAATCAATATAAAGGGCATTTCTTAGATCCATTCAGTTTTCTACTCTTACCCAGCCCCACGCTAGCCTACCAGCTCCGTATTCACTCCAGATTAGATTTGCTTGTCCTACAGCTTTATATAAATGGATTCTCACCATATGTACTGTGTATCTTCTTTCACTTAGTATAACCTTTGTGAGAGTCATCTATGTTGTTTCGTTATTCTTTCGAGTAGTACTGAATTATAAGGATCTAGCATTGGGTTTGTAAGCCGCCCACTGATAGACATTTGGATTGCTCCGATTTAGGAATGCTATGGATAAAGGTGCTTTGAGTAGTCTTGTAAAGTCTGTATGTGAGCCTTTGTTTTGATGATCAATTATCACTCAGTGTCTTACTCATTTGTCCTTCAAAATTAGGAGTTTATTACTCTGCATTTTACATATAGTTTTGGCAAAATTTAAATCATTGTGTAGTCATTAAAATTTTTGTAATATGTTTTAAAAGATTCCCCTTGCTTCAGTTGTAACACAAAATAAGTATTAGGGAAAAGGGAGCAAACATAGAGCCATTACTGTGGAAATGTCAACCAAGACATCTGTGAATAGCTTGCTACATACTGTTTTCTCAGTCAGGTGTGCCCACAGCCACTAATAAAATAGTGCTCACCAAGCTACTGGAACTGTTTCCAGCTTTACACATAAAGCATTTCTTCTCCCTCACTGATCTTGGCACTATAGTATCTCCACAACACTGTGAGTCCACATGTTCTTCATGCACGTAGAGTCCCTCTCCTGAAGATGTTCCTCTTCAATAAGACTGGGTGGCAGATAAGAAAAATCCCAAGTAAGAGGAAGTCAAGGTCATGTTGGAGCCTTGCTTACAAGGATCTCTGGGTAACTGAATCCACACTTTAACTTGGCAACAAAATACAATATAATGGGAGATGGTTTTGACCAAAGCCCAGGTACCACACAAGGATTTCAATGGTGCAACTTGATTTTCCCTAACAATGCCAAATTGGCAGGCAAAATGTTAGAAATATAATTCTTCCAACAGATGGATGTCTAGAGGAATGAATGAATGGATCCATGGATAAAAATATAACACATAATCTATAATCACAGAAAAGGTCAAATTGTGTGTTTTCATGGTCAATTGTTTTGAATATAAACTGCCATAAGATAACATATTGAGTTCTTGATCCAACTGCAAAGAGGTGTTACTACTGCTAACATATAAAAACTCACACTAACACTCTTTTACCTATAGTTGAACTCAATAAATATATATGAACATGTATATATGCCACATATTGGAATCCTGCCAGGACTGAGGGCACTATGATGGGAGGAGCTTCATATCTGAATTCGGAAAGAGAAGACAAAAGCCACACTAATAAAACATAGTAAATGTTGTGATGTAGGATCCCACAGGGAGAGTAGTCAGGGCTATCCAAAATACAACAGAGCCTGGAGACAATTTAAGATTTCCTTACACATGAGTTTTATAATTCCAACAGTTCCAGAAAAGCAACACTATTTTCTAGAAAATTGTGAGTTAAAATTAGTACTGTGCAATGTTAAAAAATGTTAAATGGACATGTATAATGTTATTCATTTTTTTAAATGTTAAAGATGAAAGATTTTGATCTTAGTAGTTTATGCATTTAGAATTTGTTTTCTTTTAGCAATAGAAAATTGCCTTTGGTTTGTACCCTTTTACAATAATTTCATATTAAGTTGAAAAAATTTTTTAAATATATGTAAAAATATCTACTGGACTTATTATGTAAACTTGTATAATTTGTTTATAGTTGATTATTACATTGATTTTTATCAAGTTTCCAGAAAGATTAAATGCCTTAATGAAAATATTTACTATCTAAGGTATTAATCACTTCTATAATAACAGAAGTATATTGTTTAATCTTTGGAAAATGTTAACATTAATACTGACTATTCTTATGATGGACAATGGGTAGTCTCAGATTAGTCTCTCAATTCCTGAAAGTAATTTGTAGCATTTCATAACTGCATATGTATAGTACAAGTGTGGATTTATGAGTTTGAGGTTTTATATAAGCATACGTTTAGTGTGCTCAAATCTCTGTTTTTCCATATTTGATGCAAAGGTTCTTGCTTTTCTTTTCAGCCTTCGGAGGCATGAATACTTCAGTTCCAGTTTATCTCTGTTTTTTTATATCTCTAATGGTCGCCTCTTTTTTTCTAATTTTCCTCCAGAAGTCAGATATCTCAAATGTCTTCAGTCTCCTAAATATTATCACACACTTTTTGTGCTTCTTTATTTTATCTCTCAATCTCCTGGGATTTATTTGCAGGAGTATGGGGGGTAGGACGAATCATCATCTGCTACCTCAGTAAACACTTATCATCTTCAGAAATACTTACAAGGAAACAACCATATTAAGTCAAAGAAAGACAAATGTCATGCAGACGCAGTTTACAGTGGAGGAAATGAGCAGTGTAAAGCCAAAGCCCAATCATTTTGAAATATGAGCTGGTCATCTTCTAAGATATTGACCTGACTGTGTTCTGCTCTGAATAAACCTAATGTCAATTCATTTATAAAATAATGAAATCTGCTTGTGTACAGACATTTAATTCCTGATTGGAACTAGAGCAGAGGAAATGCTCACAGAAACATTAAGCTAATCCTTTAATATACAGGATTTGGCATAACATGAGTGACTACAAGGAAATACCCAGTCCCAGATTACATAAACAAGAAAATATTCAAAGGACTCATTTAATGAACCCACAGCTCAAATATCTAACACTGGTAAAATCTGTGACATATATCTTTAGGAGCTTAATTGTTTTTTATTTGACTAACATTACCAGAAGTGTTTTGTGGAATTTCCAGGGTAAATGGATTGCCAGTCTTTCATGTTTGTGTAATCTCGAGAAGGATCATGGACTCAATCACTCAACAAGAACAGTTTACAGATATCCTGACAGCACACAAAGTCAGTAAAGCAATCTCAGTAAGATCAGCATGGGAATTTTTGCAAAAGAGAATTGTTTGGAAAGAATCAAGGAGGTAAAAAAAAATTATGGACAAATATCCATCTCATAAGAATGTGAATGAATCTTGTAGGAAAACAATCCTGCAATTTTTTTAAATAAAAGGCAGGAGGATATCGGGCAAAAGAAAGAAAACTTTGGAATGCAGAAAGATCTTATTGATCACGCACACTCCAGTAGTTTGCAATAAGGCACAAAAAATTAGAAAAGAGAAAATTGCAAAATGTAGCTGATTAAAAAACTGAAAACTCAGTAGGAAAGCTGCAGCTAGGCTTTAGTGCCAATGTATTGGACTTTTCCAGTTAATTACAAGAGATAAAAAGAGACTAATTATTATTTGAGGTAAGCCAAAATATAATAATAAATATAACACTTCCAAGGTGTATAATTGGAACCCTCTAGGTGGGCTGTAGTACAAATGTGGAAAGAAAGAATGTTCATGCTCTTGTGATTACAAAATAATTCCAAATTCATTTAGTTTTTTATCTTCAGTGTTTTAAGTTAAAAAAAGTAAAAGAAAAGATAGCAGTTATCTATAGGAAGTTTCCATAGACCTTAGTCCATGGTGTTCATGCAGGCTACCACAGAAACAAGGCTCACTGTAGAAACAAACTGAATACCCTCATTCTTGCCTCTGGGAGGGTGCAGTGATAGAGTTCTTCCTACTGCTTAAGATTTTGAGGACTAGAATTTATTTCTTTCTATCCCCCAAGCTGATAATATAGTATGGAGTGTCATGAAATCAGTGGTCAAACCTAGGTTATCAGATCCACTCCTATTTCTTCCTATGGTTTTACTTTTACAACAACAAGCAAATCATATGAGCCAAAGTTTTGTTCTTCAAGTTTTCTTGAAGCTCACATTTTATATAGTAAGTGGTCAAATACTTCTGGGCAGAACAGAAGATCTATTTTCATAATCACAAGCAATTGAAAGTTTGAACACTGACAAGGATCTCATTTAGTGTCTAATACCTTTTTTAAAAGGCACAAAAATATGAGTATATAATGGGTTTTGTTGATGAAGTTATTTTACAGCCAAATAAACCTTGACATTTTCTTTTAAAGGAGCAAATAAAATAGAGAATGATCTGAAATACGATTTAGATTTTGCTTCCAATGACCAACATTTGCAGTGTTCAATAACTTTGGAGGAATCATTTATTTCTTGGCATCATTCCAGTTCATTTCTTTTCTATTTGCTCCTGAATCTATTGCCTTATTGTAATAGCACAGTAACCATAGCACATCTTTAAAAAATGCAATAAGAGTACACTTTAAAAATAGAGGCAGAAGTAGAGAGAGACTGTGAAAGACATGGCTGAGAGACTTGGACTCCCGTTAGACCTGGATTTAAATGTGTGACTTTCCTTATGTTTCAGCCACAGCAGAAACTCTCAGCTTCAGTTTCCTTATCTTCATGAGGGCAGGATGACAAGCTGTTGCACATACACATGACTGACTAGAAGTCAAGTGTCTAAAATGATGCCTGGATCTTAATTTGCATCTATGTCAGGTGCATCTCATTGTGGTTAACAATTTTCAACTTACAGTAAAACTGGCAAAACCTAAAGAAAAGTGGCCAATTAAACATTTGCTCCTATAGTCACCAAGGGAACAACTTCCAGTAATAAAAGAGAGAGGCTATTTTTGCCACCATCCCACATTCTGTTCAGAGAGTTTTGGATTACCTCCATGAATCATGACCAGCGTACAACTTGCAATGCCCTCACAATCAGTCCAGAAGAATAACCTTTACAACTTATATTTCATGCACCAATCCTACATTTTATTGCTGAGAGACTTATATAATAGTCTTCTGAAAGAATCTAAGCATTCTGAGTGTCCATCATAAGACATTTGAAGGACAAGGTTAAGTAAGCTTAGTCTTTAGTCCATTTTGTACCCAAACTAGCCACAGTCGGATTCTTAATTTGCACAAGCTATTCTCTTTTCAGGTTGAAATATTCATTTCAGTCCTCTAGCACATACTGTACATATTTATTAATGATTGTTCTCAAATCTTCTATTTCAGAGAAGTTGGGGACTAATCTGCAGTAGCATAGATGCTTTATATTATCTTATAGGCTGTCTTCATAAGTCATCAGCATAGGCATCACTTAGTGAGGTGATCTGATGACCGCTGTTAGAGTTGTGAATGATTTTCAGTAGCAGTCTACAGGGAAGACTAACATAGTAGTCTATACTTTTCCCTAGTCTGGAAAACAGAAATGGTATTATCAGCTATAAATAGCGTGGTCCTTTCATAGATCTTAACATGAGAAACAGGAATCCAGTAAATATTCCTTAGTATTCACCTATAATCTCTTAACTGGCATTAGATACCAAAAGATCTTAGATCTAGTGAAAAATTTCTGCTCAGACCCTAACAGGCAATGAGAGATTTGAGAGAGAAATGAGCATGTCCCAAACATCCAGCAATATTTGGATGCTTTTCAGTTGTGAGTTATATGTTGTTTTACATCTTATTTACACACTGCAGTAAGTCTCTTCTTACTAGTTCTAAAACTATTTATGAAGATATGGAAATCAGCACAGGACAGATAATCAAATGGCTCACAGATGCCCAGTGAGAATCTAAAGTCGATCATAAATTGATATTTACTTACCCTAAAGTCCATACTTTAAAAATGCAGTACTATGATTAAGATCATGTCTCCTGTAGTCTGCAAAAGTTAGATTTAAGTCACCTCCCGGGTCACTGAACTAGCTGTGAAATCTTGCATGCATGACACAACCTTTCTATGACTTAGAATCCAATCTCTACCCTTTTTTTCCTGTTTTACTTTTTTAAAAAAATTATGATTTAGTTTTCTCACATAAGAGAAACAATGTGATATTTAAAAAAAAGAATCCATATGTGTAGGTCAGAAATATTACAAGAAATCAAAGATTAACAAAGATGGTGAATGTAAATCACCATTATCCCACGCTTGCCCTGTAGCCAAAGTTCACTAACTGGTGGTTTCACCAGCAAATCACATCTCCTGATAAACAGGCACCTACACAAAACAAAAGGGGACGGCTTGCTGCCATCAACAAAAGGCAAAATATGCAGTAACTGGCAGTGACAATGTTCAGTTGGGCTTAATACTAGTAATGAAAAGAATTTACCTTGAGATCAGCAGGCAGAATTAATGAAACTTAATCTTACTCCAGACACACAGTCTTCTACTCACAACTAATGCTAATTTGTGGCACAGCTAAAGCTTCCCAAAACGCTGACTTTGGACACTGCCGAGGAGCACAAGTTCTGAGGTTCTTCTGTCTGAATACGGTAAGAGAACATATTTTAGCTAGTAATCTCTTATGCTTGTACTTGAGGAACAGAAAAATTTGTCTGAGTTTCCTTTTTGTGGCCTTATAAAATGAAAAAAAAAGACAAATTTCCTTCCAGAAGTAGAATATATTTTCAAACAATACATCTTAGATCCTTATTAAACTGTATTTATATAAAAATTTCTGTGGGCTTTATAGAATGAAGCTCCTAAGATTGTCAGTGGTTAACCAGACGTGAATGTATATGCCAGAACTAAAGATGTGAGGAAGAGATTTCAGTGGAATGGTGATTTATTGTCTCAAGGCACGCATTGAACTGAGGTATGGAATTTATCTTCACCATGGGCTGATCTGTGCAATCATTTTGTTGCTTATTAAACTGTAAAAAACGTTGCTCTGTCATATAGAGGGTTTCCTTTCTGTATGCTGGGGTAGCTATCTTCACTAGAGTAACTGAAGCAATATCAGTCACAGAACTTCTGAATTTCTCCCCAAATTATAAGATTTTCCTTCCATTCAGTTGAGCACTAATATTTACCATGACACAGGAGTTGTGAAAAAAATATTACACACTATTTTAAAGACAATATGAATAGTAGTTACACTCAACAATTTGGAATCACATAGAACTGAGTTTGAAGAATAACTCACTTTAAATTAACATTTAGAAAGTGATTACATCAGTAAAATGAAGATAAAATATATAGAGATATAAGCATTAACAATAATACACATAAATTTATTTGAAGATGTATAATAAGTACTCAAATGCCAATTGCTATTTTGTTTTCAGCCTTGGCCAGGGACCAATACTCAGTTGAGAGGTAGCACATAGCTCCGGTGATGGGTCACGGCTGCGAATAAGGGGGAGCCCCCTCACTTCATTATACCTGGAATTATCCCCTTAAGATGCACCAGTATTTCAAATACCACCAACAACAATAACACAACATAAGAATTGTTTAAAATATCAATATAAATTTTCCCAAACTCACAGAGTCTGCAACCTCAGGAAGGAACCTGATTGTGAACTACGAACTGAAGATGATGAGGATGTATGAATGAATGAATGAATGAATGAATCAATGTCATCTATTGTGACAAGTGTGTCCCTCTGTTTGGGGATGTTGATAATGAGAAATCTCTGTAACTTCTGGTTAGTATTGCTGAGAATCTGAAATAGCTGTAAGAAGTAAACTGTATTTTTTTTTAAGAAAGACAAAATGAAGCTACTACAATTGAACTATGACACATGGCCATGTCACTTTGGCCTATTTTGTATTATCTAAAGAGCTATTTTATATTCTTTAGAAGACTAATTCAGTTACAGGATAATTCTTTATTTGAACTCTACAGTGTGAAAATAATGGTTAAGATATTTCTAAAACTTCTTCATATTTTCCACCGAACTCTTCTCAATCATTTCTCCCATTCAGCACCATATGTACCTAAGCTTCATTATTTTGTCAGAATGTTTATCTAAAGTTCCTTTGAAAATTTTGAAGTTGGAACTCTTTCTACTTGAATAAAATCAATCTTGTGTCTTTCTCTGTGCAGTCACAAGCCACTAGTAATAAAGTCTTTTTTCAAATTCAGCAGGAGGCTCTATTCTTACTGGGTGGAATGATTCCCCACAGTTTTGACAAGTCAGTTTTAACGACACTCATGAGTGTGAAATTTCTTTCTTCTGTTCTGAGAGATGGGACAACTTCTTCTGCTTTTGAAGACATTCTTTAGCATGTAGCACCAACAGGTGTACCACCAATCATATACACAACTGAAATGATGATAATCACTGCTAAGGCCGTGTACAACGAAGTGAGGGAAAAGGCAGTGAAGTGAGAGCAGCCACCCATAGGCTGATGGTACTGTCATTTAGTATCTATCTAGGACACACCTCATTGTCACAGGTATAAAGACATGAGAAAATACACATCAAGAATGATGAAATGCGGAATCTCAATTGATGAACTATTAAGACGATACATACCATAAAAATGATGATACATTCCATAAAAATGACTAGCTGTTTCCCTTCTGGTATCAATCGACTACCTTCATAACCTTTGCTTTAGTTGATATGAGATTTGCCACATGCCCTATTAACAGCTTCCATCCATCTCTTGCCTTGTGCTCTTCTGCCAACTTAAACATCAATTTCATCAGTTATTTTGCCTCTTACCAAAAACAGTAGGCAGCTTTGGGAATTAATATTTACAGAAAGTCAAACTCAGGCTTAATTTGGGACTTTCTGGGGAACAGGTTGGGGTGGCTGGTAATACATCCTACTTTTTGATCCAGAAACTAGTTGTATTTGTATGTTCACTTTGGGAAAAAATTGAATTGGTGCATAAATCATAACTTTACAGATTAATGAATTTTTTCCAAAATGAAAAAAAGCTATATAGCTATAATACCTGCACTGTACTACATATACACTCTAGTGAACTAAGAAAATAAATAAGTTTTTAAATGGCCTTAATTGTTTTGAAGAAAACACAGCTGAAATAAATGGCAACAATTCAATAATACATGTATCCAGTTATCCTATGTATTAATCGTGCATATAGTTACTGTAGGTGAACACAGGTAAGGACCCTCCATACAGCATGTGTGGATGGAATCCTGGAAAGACTTATCCAGCAAGTGATGTCTGAGATTTACATCGAAGAACAGGCAGTGAGCCAAGTATACTTCCTCCACGGATCTTTTTATATCTTGTTGTCATTTGTGTATATAACCTTCTCTCTCCAAGACTATCCCTCAAATATTTCTCTATGCATTATTCATGCTGGCACTCTCAGGCTAGGATCCAGCACTTAGTGACTGACTCAAAATATTTTCTAATTAGTAATTAATGCCAGTAAACTCTTTGGAATGGCAGGGTTCCTCTAACAAGAACTTATTTGAAGTATATAACTTGAGGGTTAGTAAACTAATACAATTAATTTTACTTTATTTATTTGTTAGATATGTGACATGCTTCATATTCATTTCTGTAAATCAGTATTGCATTTTATATTATAGGTTCCTATAAGGAATGATATATAGTCAGTGCCATATAGTATATATTAGCTGGACATCTGCCAAGGA
>PVJX010025746.1:0-26621 GCA_004027295.1 Dolichotis patagonum | reverse complement strand
AACAACAACAACAAAAAAAGGAAGGTGCAGTCCAAGCAAAGAGTAGCATATGAAAGGCCCAGGGATATGAAGAAGCAGTGTGTTTGGGAGGCCACTTTGGAGTGCATTAGTTCAGTCAAGGAGTGAGACAGAGTGAACTGCAAGGGAACCCTCAGCTGGATCTTAAAGGTCTGTGTCCACTGAGAAGCTGTGGGCTTTAGAAAACCAGGGAAGAGATTGTGACACAGAGACAGATGATGAGATTTGAATTTTAGAAAGACACATCTGATACTCAATGTGCTGTATCCAAACTGTTGCAGGTATCTAATCAGTCTGTGCTTTCCACAAGTATTTTCTGGGAAGCACTCGTGTACCAGGTGCTGTGCAAAACCAGACATCCTGTTCATGCCGCACTCACAGTTTGGCAGGGGAGATAGACCTTAATCAAATAATTACACAAATAAATACAAAATTACAGTGGAGGAAGAGTGCTACAAAGAAGCACATGATGCCAGGAAGGCATATAATTGGAGCATCTGACATTGCCAGAATGGTCAGGGCAGCTTGTCTTCTGAGCTGAGCTCCAAAGGAAGAGCATTAGCTCAAGGGAAGGCACTGGGAGGGCTTCATAGGAGGGGGCCTATCGTGCTGCAGAACCACATGCAATGCAGATTTGTCTTCTGTGGTAAAAAGATACTATTGATGTTAAGCAACTATTGTGTTGTATTCATCTGTTTCCCTCAAGCCCCCTTGAGGATTTGGAAGAAAAGGAGAAAGCAAACCCTTTACTTCAGATAGTTGACGACCAATGTACTGTACCCCTCACTACTTCTTCCATTGGGTTTCTCTTACATCTTCCTTCAGTGGGTTTCCAATTCCTCTTCCTGTTAAGGTCATTCTGCTAATAGTCAAGGTCCTTGTAACAGGTAATTGAAAATACAGCTTGTGAAAAGAGCACTGGTCTCTTCAGACACAAGACCTGACTTTATATGAGCCCTTCTGCATCATTCTCTGTCTTTCCTCTCTTTAAACCTCAGTTGCTCCCCTTTGTGAAATAAAGAGAATGGTCTTTTACATGATTTCTCTAGGAATTAAGTGAAATAATAAAAAAAAAACTTCGTAAACTTCAAAAGTTTGACTCAGGGAATTGAGTATTTAGAGGGCTTCCAGATTTATTTATTCCCTGTGCCTCCAGATAACAGAGATAATCAGTGGATAAAATACCACATGTAGATTTCAGCTCAACAGTGGAAGAATGGCTTTAATAATCAAACTGCTCATCAGTGGACAGACTGCCTTGAGAGGTGGTGGGCAGCCAGCCCTGGAAACATGTAGTGTAAGTATGCTGTATACTTAGAAGGAATTCCTTTTTGAGTGGGGGGGTGAACTAAAAAGTTTTCTTCTTTGTTTTTATTTTGGTACTAGGAATCAAACTAAGGACCTCATGCTTGCCAGGCATGCACTGTGCCACTGAGCTATATCCCCAGCCCATGAAAAGTCTTTTTTTTAAACTAGGATTTAGCCTGGGATTTAGCTCAGTGGCATAAGTGCCTGCCTGGCAAGTGTGAGGTCAGGAGTTTGATCCCTGGTACCAAAAAAAAATAAACTAGAGTTTAGCAGTCTGATGGTCAAGACAAGTGTAAAAGCTGGGAGAGGATATGTGTGGTAGAGAGAGTGGCATGAACAGAAATAAGTGTGGCAGCTGAGTACAGCAGTGCAAGCCAGTAATCCCAGCTAGTCAAGAGGCTGAGGCAGGAGAACCCCAAGTTCAGTAGCAGCCTGAGGAACTTAGCAAGACCTTATCTCAAAAATTTTTTTAAAAAACTTTTTTATTTTGATCTGGGAGTATAATTTGGAGATACATACAGTGCCATGGCTAAAAAAGTCAGAGGAAGAGGATGAGGGAAGGAGGAAGGAGAGAAAGAAGGGGAAAAAAAGAGAAAGGAACCCAGGCACATGTGGTGGCATATGCCTGTAATCCTAGTAGACTGAGGCAGGAGGATTGCTGGAAGTTCAAAGCCAGCATAGACTACCTAGTGAGTTCAAGACCAGTGTGAACTACATAGTGAGACTGTCTCAACAAAACAAAACAAAACAAAACAAAACAAACAAAAAAGGAAGGAAAAAATGAGTATAACAGGTGTAGTTCACCATGAGGAATACCCACAGAGAAATGAAGGATTCATTTTCGAGCAAATATTGAGTGCTTGTGCCTCAGACACATGTGTTTTCATTTAAACCTTACAGGTGATTTCTAGTTTATGCTGTGGTGGAGGGGAGATTGGAAGCTTTAGCTCTGATTGAAGGACCTCCTATCTGCAAAACGACATAGTGACCTAGGGCCAGTCCTAGGGAGCTGAGGAGGATTAGTATACAGTTTGGGGGCTGGGGATTTAGCTCAGCGGCATAAGTGCCTGCCTTGCAGGTGCATGGTTGTAAGTTCAATCCCCGGTACCGATTTAAAAAAAGAAAAAGTATACAGTTTGAATAGACATTTCTCAGGTGAAGAAATACAAACAGGAAATAAATAGATGAACAAATGCTAACATCACCAGTCATTTGAAAAATGCAAATTAAAACAGCACCGACATTCCATCTCACTCCAGGAAGAATGGCTGCCATCAAGAAATCAACCAATAGCAACTGCTGACAAGGTTCTGGAGAAAAAGGAACCCCTTCTTCTCTGGTGGTGGGAGTGTAAACTGGTACAAGCACTGTGGAAATCAGTATAGCGATTTCTCAACTAAAACTAGAGGTTCCGTTTGACCCAACTATTTTCCTCCTAGGTATATAGCAAAGAGTGAAAAGCATCATACCGCAGTGATATGTGCACACTCGTGTATAGCACTACAATTTTTAATAGCTAAGTCTTGGAAACAGCCCATATGGCCCTCAACAGATGAAAGAATAAAGAAAATGTGGTATTTATATACAGTGGAGTACTACTCTGCCATAAAGAAAGATAAATTTGAGTCATTTCTAGGAAAATGGACACACCTCAAGGCCATAATTTTTTTTTTTGGTACCAGGGATTGAACTCATGACCTCACTATTGCCAAGCAGGCACTTATGCGCTGAGCTAAACTCCTGCTCCCCCCCTTTTTGGTACCGGGGATCAAACTCATGACTTTGCACTTGCCAGGCAGGCACTTACCACTGCTGAGCTAAATTGCCAGCCTAAGACCATAATCTTAAGTAAAATAAGTAAGAAACACAAATTTAAATATTGCATTGTTTCTCTTACATGACAAACCCAAAGGGTAAACAAAAAGCATAGTGGAAGACGGACTTTGGGAAATAGGAAGAATATGTTCAACAGGGAAGAAGAACAAAGGGGAGGGGTAGGGGAAGGAAAGTAAGGGGAACACTGAAAAAAATAGGAAAAAGTGGAAACAAAGCTTTTGCAAATGGGGAGGGGAAGAAAGACTGAAGGTAAGGGTGGGGAATGAGGAAAAAAGAAAAATTAAGATATATTATGTACAGGTACAAAGTCCCTATGATGAATGTAACCAATATGTTCAACAAATATGTACTAATAAAAAATATAAAGTTAAAAAGAATATATAGTTTGAAGAATATACAGGGTGAGGTGACACACAGTATAATTCCCAGCTATACAAGAGGCTGCTTGAGCCCATGAGTTCAAGAGCAGACTGAGCAAAATAGTGAGATACTGTCTCAAAAATCAAACAATCCCCAAATACTTTAGGCTGTGTGGACTGCAGGCTGTGTTGAAAATTCTGTAGGCTTTGATCAAAAGATGGAATTTAAAGTCTGAGTTTTTATAGCTTGATTTGTAGTTTCTATAGTATTTTGCTTAAATTTTATGACCCTCATTTAACTCATATATAAAATGGGGACACAGAATTGACCTGCTTATGCTAATGTAACAATTAAAAGAAATAATGGGCAAAAGGTGTCCTGGAAAGTACACAGGCTTTGGAGTCAGACCTAGGTCTGATTCATGTTCTGAGCCATGTTCTGGCTCAAAGATTTTAGACAAATTATTTAATTTTCTCACCTTTTAATTGAGATAACACTATTCCGGTACTTTAGTAGAGATAACAGGATTTCACACTAAGAACTGCTGAGTATTTTTGTGCAATTTTAAAAATCCTTATTAGAACTCTGTGAGGTAGATGTTTTTATTATTCACATTTTATAGATGAATAAACTAAGGTCCCCAAAGATAAATTGCCTAAGAAGAGGGTTGTACAAGAGCATGAATGATAGGAGACAGCAATCATTAGAAAGTATTTTAGAGGGTTCCTACTATAGTCACACAGTAAGGGAGAATTCACATCCAGAAACCTAACTCCAATTTTTAATCTTAAAATAATATACCCTTTTTTTTGCCTGGTGTGGTGGCACGTGCCTGTAATCCCAGCACTCAGGAGGCTGAGGCAGGAGGATTACCACAAGTTTAAGGCCAGCCCAGGCTACATAGTGAGTTCAAAGCCTGCCTGAACTACATTCTTGTCTTTAAAAAAAAATAAAATAAAATAAAATAAAATATATATATATATATATATATATATATATATATATATATATATATAAAATACCTTTTTTATTTAACAAAGAAAACTTCTACACTGCACACTTTGTACCAGCCACTGGGACCACAGAGATGAAACTGATTCTGTATCTGAGCTCATTTAGGATTATGTATCAGGATTTCCAATTAATTGGGTTTTAAGACTGCTGTCAAAGGTCTAGAGCACAGAGCCAGGCTCCTGGCAAACAGGGCTGTAGAGACTCCTACAGTAGTAAGATTAACCTGGAGTGAGAACTGAGACTGGTGGCAGTCCAGGAGCTCAGACAGGCCTTGACCTCTAGAGCTGGGAAGATGACTTAGTTTTGCCTACAAGATGGGGAACCATTGGAGTCTTCCTGAGAAGCTCAGGAAGCAGAGGCAGGAGTGTGACAGGAGTGGATCAAATGCAGCTGCAGTTTCTTAGGTACACAAAATTGCAAAGCTTTTGTGTAAATACAGTATGCCAGAAAGATTTCTGTCAGTAATTCCTAAGATTTCCAGTGTTAGATGTTCACTTATCCATCCATTCATCCATCCACCCATCCTTCCTTTCATCCATTAATTCATGAACTGGAGAACATTGTATTGTATTTGCTAGAACTCGCAGGGAAAAGTGCTGTAGTGCTATAGAGGTGGTCAGAGAAATATTCTGGGAAGCTGATTTAGATGAAAAATAAGAAACACAAAGACTTGTTTAATGAATAGGAGATGACAAGTCCTATGCTCTTCAGGAAGGGTGGACAGTGTTATATGCAGCTTTTATTTTACTGAATCAGGTTTTGTAGGTCTGGGCCAGAGCTGAATTGCTAAGGTCATGAAGAAAATGAGCCTTGACAGAAACATAACTGTTATCCTTCATTTTTCATCTCTCTGCATGTAATATGCCAAAATACCTTATAATTTCACTTGAATGTGTTCTACTCTATCTCTATTGCTTTCACTCTAATTCAAGTCCTCATTGGCTCTTACCTGAACCATTGCAACCATCTTCTATCCAGCCTTCCTGATTCCTGCTTGTTCTCCTTCACTCCATTCTCCACACCACTATTAAAGTGATTCTAATTATGTTAATCCCCTGCCTTACAATGTTTAGCCCTAAGGCAGTGATGGCAAACCTTTTAGAGCTTTCAATGATACAAACAGCCCAGTGCAGCACATCTGCTGTAGGTTCGGGGCCACTACCCTCAGTGGTAAAATCCCACCCTGGAGCAGAGCATTTAAAACTCTCTATAACTTTGTTGCCTACAGATTTCTCACCATTCTTAAAATTCCAGCAGCATTATCCAGCAGCAAAATGTATGCCGAAATAATTTCCTTTATGTCTCTTCTTGGAAAACTCTTCTTTAGAAAGGTATCTCTGTTTTCCTTGTGTTGCCAAGTAAGCAAATCTGCAGGTGATGCTCCTGGACTCCATTCAGACTCCACCTGTACGCTGTATCACATCTTTTCTGTTATCTTCCTGGGCATATTATTGGATCGTAATTTCTTACCCTTCAAAAGTTGGGTGTGGATATTTGACTTGCTTTGGCCAGTGAAATGGGAAAAGCGGAAGTTTAAAGAGCCAACACATGACTCATGCACTATCTTTCTCTCTGGGAGTTGCTCTGTCTGTCTTTATTCTAGAATAAATAAGATATAAAGCAGAACACCCAGCCAATACTTAAAGGGTATGTATCAGTAATGAAAAATAAGACCTTTTGTTCAAGCTGCTGGTATTTTGGGATGACTTGTTGAAGTGCCCAGACTGTCCTAATTGTTACACTACATCTGCTTTGACATCTTCCCTAACTTCCCAAACCACTGTGTTTCTATCTTATCTGAGCTTGGGAAGCACATTTCTCTGTACTCGTTTTCTGGTTCTGGTGCACTGGTAATCACCAGTTCACTGATGCGTCTTAGTCATCTCCACAACTATTCTGAGGCTTCCTGGGAGCAGGGGTGGTGCTTGTTCCACTCTTACACACGAAGTATGGTTCATGGCTAGGGCAGTGTTTTATAAAATCCCAGTTTTGATACTTACTGGATAATCTCTCTGAACCTCAGTTTCCTCACCTATCAAATGAGAGTAATACCATACACTCCACAGGGTTTTTCTTGGGTTTCTGGATAACTGGTACAGTTTTCCAGAATTCTGTAATTATTGTTGCTCTCTTTATTTTTATTGTTATTATAGATGGTATTCAATAAATGCTTGCGGATATCAGTCTTTCATTGGCTGAGGTATTGTGGTATGTGCATTGAATCAGTAGTTTTAGATTCAAGACTTCACTTTTGTCACCATCTTTGTAACCTTGAGAAAGTCACCCTCTCTGCATGTTTTGCATTCTTAATTTTAAAATAAAGATATGAATGACATCTACCTCACAGAGATTTTATTAATTTTATCTTATTTTTTGTAATCCTGGGGATCAAACCCAAGACCCTGCACGTAATGGGAGGCAAGCACTCTGCCACTGAGCACTATTTTATTTGGCTTTATTTTAGATTTTATAAAATCTAATTGAGATCATATGAGAGGAAATGCTTTATACACACTCAAGCATTACGCATTCTAAAACCTTGACAACACAGAGGAGATTGGCCAGCTCCTCCTGTACGGACAGTGGAAGTAGCCCAGTGTTCTCCCGTAACATTTAGCTGTGGGTTTTATCTTTGCTTGCTCATGTGTTTGTCTTTTCAGGTAGACTGTGAGATGCTCAAGATGAAGAATTGCCTTAGACATCTGGGGACAAAAAATGTTTATTTTTCTTTACATAAGAATGATACATACTCATTGTAGAAAAAGTAAAATTATGTGATGAAAACAAAAACTCCAGTAATTCTTGTCTCTCATTCAGATAATCTTTATTAGTCTTGAGAGGTAGTTTTGTTTACAGTTTTATTCTTGATATGTATATTTATATTACCAATACTATATAACACACAAGCATTGTTTCATATCATTAAATATTGATCCATACATTAATTTACATGAAATTCTTATGTTTTTAACCATTTCCCTATTGAGTATATAAGTTGATAATACTTTTTCACTGTCTAAATAAAACTATAAGGAATCCCTTTTTTTTTTTGTACTGGAAATCAAACTCAGGACCTTATGTTTTCTTTTTTTTTTTTTTTTTTTTTTTTTTTTTTTTTTTTTTTTTTTTTTTGGTGCTGGGGATCGAACTCATGACCTTGCGTTTGCCAAGCAGGCACTTATGCCACTGAGCTAAACCCTCGGCCCCAAGACCTTATGTTTTCTAGGCAAGTGCTTATGTCACTGAGCTATATCCCCAGCCCAGAAAATACTTTGTGTAAATATTTCTCTTATTTTCTACTTTTGTAGGAAAAATTTTTTAGAAGGAATTTCTTTGGGTCCAAGGATATGGGCAGTTTTAATGTCCTTAAGACTCCTAGAGTGATTTCCAGGAAGCCAAACCAATTTCCGTTGTACATCTCACTGCATACTCATCTGTAATAAGAATTATTTAAAATAAGGCTTCTACCCTCTTATAATTCTTCTGTGAATCATTCATATTTCTTGCCTACTTTTATGTTACTATTTTGATTATTTTTTTACTAATTTCTGGGAGGTTTTAAAAATAATTTTGTTCTAGTCACATGCACAGTACATTCCTACAATAGGTGCTATTTAAATATACCTTGGATCATCAGTTATTTGGCTTGGAGACTTCTTAGGAACCAAAGCAGACTTTCCAGGAAGCTGACTTATTCCTTTTCCCACCTAGGACACAGCTGGGCAGGAGCGGTACAGGACCATCACCACAGCCTATTACCGTGGGGCCATGGGCTTCATTCTGATGTATGACATCACCAACGAGGAGTCCTTCAGTGCTGTCCAGGACTGGTACAAGACTCATTCACTCATTAATTCATTCAGCAAACTGTTCATGAAAGCCTAACAAGCATAGGCCCTATCCTGTGTGTTAGGGAAACATGGCTCCTGCTCTCAAGGAGTTCTCAGGTGAGAGGAAGAGTCAGGCCAGTGAGCAGGCAATGAAAACATCATGCAACAGGTGCATTGAGGAAGAGCAGCATGAGGGCTGCAGGAACCCAGTTTACAGAGCCAGGAAGGATGTCTTGGAGGTGATGACACACATGGCCTGTTTTGTAAAATGAACAGGAATTGCTCAGAAGGCAAAAATTTCCAGAAAAAGAACACAAATATGCAAAGATAAGAAGGTAGGTGAGAGGCTAAAAAAGGGCAGGTCATGACAGTTTTTGTGTTGGGAGTAAGAAGTTTTTATTTTACCCTATTGTGATGACATTTGAATTAAAAGTCAACATTTCAGATTTATATTTTAAGACTACTCTGGCTACAGTGGAGAAAGAATGTCAATAGCACTTTTCCTGACCCTGGGCTGGGCATGAGGCCCAAGAACACATTGGTATAAATTTTTAAATTCAGTTTTAGCTGAGTATGGTGGTGCACACACCACCATACTCATATACACCATGTGGTGTATGGTGCATACACCATAGTTGGGAGGCTAAGGATGGAAGATTGCAGGTTTGAGGTCAGCCTGGACAACTTAGTGAGACTTTGTCTTAGAATAAAGAAATTTAAAAGCTTGGGATATAAGTCAGTACTGCTTGGGCTACCTCCCTAGTACAGAAAAGAAAAGAAAAGAAAAAGGGAAAGGGAAAGGGTTCAGTATGCAGTAGAAATCAGGATAGTACTTAGAGGTATAACCTCTGAACAACTTAATACTTTCTTTCATGGGACATTAAGTACAAGGAGAAGGAGATGAAAGAAGAACTGCGAGAGGGAGGGGCCAACACCCACTGCCCCCAGTCAAAGGAAGATGGCAAAAGGCAGGGCATCTTCCAAGTCAGAGGAACTGAGTGATCCAGGGATCGAGCTGCAGTGCTAACTGGCACAAAGCCTCTCTCCTGTTCCATTTTGTCTATAACTACTCTCTTGTCAATTTTCTGTTACTATAGCAAAACACCTGAGGCTAGGTACTTTATAGAGGAAATGAGATTTATTTAACTCATAGTTTTGGAGGCTGAAAGTCCAAACAGTATAGCAGTGGCTCTGGCAAAGGCACCCCTGATCATAGCACATATGGCAGATGGCATAATGGAGGGAGCATGCAGCAGAGAGAAAGGGCACATGGCCAGACAGGAAGCCAGAGAGATACGGGGAGTGGGCCAATAATTACTCTTTTATAAACAACCTTAAGTTGCAAGAACTAACTAGGGTCCCTTGAGAATTACATTAATCTCTTCAAAGGGTAACACCCTCAATGGAATAATTAGTTCCTACCAGGCTTCAGCCCTTAGAGGCCCCACAAACTCTTAATGTCACCACACTGGGAATGAAGCTTTCAATACATGAGCCCTTTGAGGTCAAACCACATCTAAATCCTAGCAATTACCCTTTGGGGACTCCCTCCTCCCATGGAGCAGTTGGCATGGCCATATGAAGCGCTGTTGGCCACTTGGACCCTTGAGCTGAGAGTGATCTCACAGACCACCTGCCAGACTCGCTTGTTCTGACCAATAAGCCAAGGAGCCATGCTGTCAACAGGAGCCTGTGTTCTCTTTTTCTCCCTCTCAGCCATCTTGTTTCTTCCTCCTCTTTCCCTTTAAAGAAATTCTTCCCCTTACTGTCTTTTTTCTCTTCTTTTTTTTTTCTCTTCCCCTTCCTTTTACTCTCTCCAAATCATGATTTTTCTCCCCTCCTTCTCCTGCTTCCTCTCTAACCCCCCACCTCTTGCCACATAGCTACCATGGAATGATTAGTTCTTTCTTTAAATGTCTCCACACTGCTTATTCCCTGGTAGTCTTGACCTTTTTCCTTTCTTTGATCAGTCTCTGTTCATTTTGCTTACACCTGCTGACTGTTTGTCCTAGAATATCTGAGCTTCTTACTGATCTGGGAGCTGAGACAGAATGGGGTGGGAGGAGAGGAGAACATGAAAGGAAGAGTAACATGGAGTGATACACAGTTGGCACCCAGGACTGGCCTTGAGTCTGATGAGTGTCTGTCTCACTTGAGCCCAGGCCTTTGAGTTTTGCCTCTGGGCAATGGTTTCATCCTGATCCCTACCTACCACTCAAAATCCCAGGCCCCAGAATGGGCCTAATTTTGGGGGGCCAATATAAAAGGTGGTTGTGAATTTCATCCTTTAAGGGGATGGCTTGTCACCATAGATGGAATGTTAACAATGGGATCCGTTTTAAGAGCAGGGTCAGTTTAGATTCTGAGTGCCAGTGTCACAGTAGGGTCAAATTTAAGATGTGCTTTAGAATTAACAATTCACTGACAATTGATTCACCAAACATTCACTTACACTTTCTTTGCTGTGTGCTCTGTGCTGGATGCAGGTCTAAACCTGCCCTCACAGAGAGACAGACACATTTTACCAAGTTTAAAGAGGTGCCATGGTAGACATGCAGGAGACCAAAAGGGGAAGTGGTCACTTCATCAAATAGGGTAGTTGGGGACAGAGTTAGGCCCATCCCCCCAAAATGCTTCTACAATATTAAGGTCCTATTTTACTCCCTCTGGCAGAATTTTGTTTCTAATTATATAATAATATCTGTTCATTTTCAAAAACTTATAAATATTTAAGAAGTATTTTTTTAAAAAATCTTATAATCAGCCAGGCGTAGGATCTGAGGTTAGAGGATCATAAGATTGAGCCCAGTGTGGGAAACTTAGTGACTTAGCAAGACTATCTTCAACTAAAAAATAAACCGCTGGGCACATTCAAAGGTTGTGGGTGCATACACATACACACACATAAATCTCACAGTAATTCTCTATGAAGGAAATGAATGCCCATCTTCTGGTTTCTAAGGCCTCCACAAAAGCATATGAACCACAGAGGAGAGGGTAGAGGCCAGCTGAGTGTAGGGAAGCTTGAGAAAACTCCTTGCAAGGCATTGTGGGATCAACAGGATGAGCTAGTTCTGGGGAAAGGATTCCCAGTACAGGCAAACGGCACAGGCACAGGCACAGAAGAACATGTAAGAGTGGGTGAGAAAGACTGTGAAGCGGACAAAAGCCAGTAAGGCTGGAGTTACAGGATATGAATGATCTTGAATGGTAGAATCTAGATTTGGTCACATAGCTAGTTGGGAGCCAGAGGAAGTTTTTAAGAAAGGGCACAATGTCAGATGCACATTTTAGAAAGAGCTCTCTGTACAATGAGGATATCAGAGGGCTGCAACGAGGTGGGTAGGTTCACAACAAAGGTTCGGGTTTGGGTGTCTGTGACAGCTGGCAGGTGCAGGTGTACGTGTCCTCTGCTGAATTAACTGGCAGTAACTTGGGTGTTGCTAGCCTTATGGAAGGAAAGTTGCTGATTCAATGCTTAAAGTTCTCTTTCTGATGTAGGAGAGTATATATGTTAGTTTGAGCTGTTAAAACAAGAATACCATAGACTGGGTGACTTAAATGACAAACTTCTCACAGTTCTGGAATGTTGGGTAGTTTGAGATCAAGGCACCTGCAGATCCAGTGTCTGGGGACAGCCACCATCTTGTATCATTAAACAAAGGAGAGAGAGAATGCTGGTCTTTCTCTTCTTTTAAGGATGCTAGTCCCATTTACTGGGGCTCTACCTTCATGATATAATAATCTCCCAAAGGCTCCACCTTCCAAGACTGTCACATTGGGGTTTAGGATTCAACATGTGAGAGGGCAGGGACAAAGACCTTTGGTTCATAGCAATGTGGTGAACACATTTCTGTCTGTCTCTTTTTTAGGGCTACTCAGATCAAGACCTACTCATGGGACAGTGCACAGGTTATCCTGGTGGGAAACAAGTGTGACATGGAGGAAGAAAGGGTTGTTCCCACTGAGAAGGGCCGGCTCCTGGCAGAACAGCTTGGTATGTGCAGAACAGCATGTGTACATGTATGCACATGTGCATAGAAATGGGACACGTAAAGGGGACAAGTGTGTGTGTGTATTTGTGACTTTAGAGTATTGTGACTCAGGTACCTATGTGCTCTCTGTATATTTTGTATTTGTGTGATATCCATATGGATTTGTCCTTGTAAATTTTAAGTAATTCATCATTTATGATATGTATATATTTTGTTATATTGAATGCATAAGTAAATTTATAAACTTTTTAGCAATTCCTTCCACAAGGGTGAGAGGTAGTTTACTAAAAATATAATACAGTGAGAAGAGGGGAACAGAGGGAAAGAGAGCAGAGAATTTTAGCAAAAGAAACAAAAGTGGAAAGAAAATAATAGAAAAGCAGATGCGATAAGTATATACATAATAGGTTCTTGGGAGTCTGCAAGAGTTAGGCCAAAATATGGCCTTTGAACTGCCTAACAACCATTTCAAAGAGGAAAAAGTAGTCTGTTACATGGTTCAATGGGTCCTTAATGTAAGAAGAAACCTATTATTCTAGAGAGGCACCACCTTTCATTGGCAGCTATGGAGTAGAATTTTCTATGCTGACTGTGACCCTACATTTAATATCAAATAGCGTTCTAACAACGAAAGCAACGAATATCATATAGGCTATTTCTTACCATTTCTCTTAACCCAAGCTGAGGATTCTCACCAAAACACAGTTCATAACAAAAGTAAAGTATAACGGCATAAAACCATGTGGCTCAAGTATTGGCTCAGTGATACTCTGGCTTGTCCAAAGTTGAAGCATCTGATCCCTGAGCTCTGTGTGGGCCCAGGTTACCCAGGCATGTCTCAGTGGCCTTGTAGAAGAACTTAAACTTTGCTTAAGTCTTTATTTTATTGTATTTTATTGTACTTATTTTAAAGAGAATAAAACCTAACAAAATAAAACTGAATAAATCCAATCAAAACAAACAGTGAGGGGCTGGGGATTTAGCTCAGTGGCTTAAGCGCCTGCCTGGCAAGTACAAGGTCGTGAGTTTGACCCTGGTACCAAAAACAAAAACAAAAAAACAGTGAAAGTGGTACAGAACTTCAAAACAGGATAATAGGAAATCAACAATAGCTACCATAATATATCCTGTTATCTTCATAGTAGTTGTCCATACCATCAGACATAGCAAAATCAAATAAATCACAACAAAATAAAACCAATCTAAACAGAATGTTAAATAAAACAAAACAATAAATCAGAACAAAACAGTGAAAACAATATTGGATTTCAAAAACAAGACAGAAGGAAATCCCCCATATTTGCTATATTGCATACTGTCATCCTCCTGATAGATGCTCAGACTGCTGACCCCAGGCCTGCAAAGTCAATCAAACAATATAAACATGTAGTTCTTTTTGTACCTCAGTTGCTATCGATGCAGCCTGTCCTCCGAACCAGCTGGTTGCTTACCTTGCGGTGGGGATGGCACTTGATTCTCAGCCCACTTTATTTTATTATATACTCAGATTAATGTAAAATTGCCCTAGAGGAAGAATTCCATAGTTATAGAAACTTTGAAATCTTCCTCTAGAAAAATAGAGGGACCATTTGGCTTTTTAATTAGTCTTCCTATGTGTTTATCATACCATAAGTATTTTAACTACTGAGGAACAGAAAGTTTAAAGTTATATTCTCTGATAATTTCTCAAATACCACTGTTTGGACTTGTAGGTGGGCTAAACTCTGATATACAAATATGAATTATATTGTACATATTTGTATTATGTAGATGTGTAAGGTGTGTGTGTGTGTTTGTGTGTCCCCTATACTTCTTTCTCCCTACCCTTGTTCTTCAAGGTGGCCTGACCTAGAAATTAGCAAACCATACGTGCTTAATAAATTGGGAAGTCGATCATCTTGTGCCTTGCTATGCCTACTCTCTCGCAGTTTCTCAGGCTCCACAAGGTCGCCTCTGCTTGATTTACAGCATAGTAAACATGTGTTGAAGCCCACACTCAGGTATCTTCAGGATATCCTTTTAGGTAACCCGGAGTGTCTCCCTGGACTCTGGAATGCTCTCTTTTCCTCCTATCCCTCCCCCCAGCTAATGAGCTCTATACTCAGTTTTCAAACAGCACAGGTTTCACATCTTCTGTGAAGCCTTTTCTGGCCCTGGAGCTCCATTTTGCGCCCACCTCATGTACCCTGTACCTCCAGCAGTCGCAGTGCTTATCACACTTGGGTGTATTCGTTTACTAGTCCGTCTTCTCAAAGCTCTGGAGGACAGGGCTTGTCTTTGTCCCCACAGTGTCCAACGGCCTGGCACTGAGTAGATTGCAATATTATGTTTTGATTACTACTTGGTTTTATTGTCCAGTGAAGCTTTCCCGAGCACTTCCTCTATGTTGTGCTGTGCTATGTGGTAGGAGACGTTTCCTGGTCTAAAGAAGCTCAGTTTAGTGAGGCAATGCCAGGGATAGCATAGGTAATCAGCATGGTGACAGAGGGATGAGCAGGTGGTAGGGAAAACACAGAGGAGGCACCTGATTCAGGGTTATAGAACATGATGCCCAAGTGGCCTACTGAAGTGAGGGAGAAAGGCAGTCACCTGCTAGGCAGGGGGCTTAATGCCAGCACAGGCAGGAAACAGCATTGTGGTTCAGAGAATCATCCATCATTGGATGGTGTGAGCCTGGAGTAGTATTGCCCAAAGAGAAGGATTTGCACCACTGGAGGTGTGCAAGATAATTTTATGATTTTATTTTGATGTGTACTGGAAAAAATGTAACTAGCAGATGCAGAACTCATGACTAAGACTCAGGTGAGTTAAATATTTACTAGGTGCTTACCATGTGCCAGGCACTATTTTAAGTTTGTATGTGTGTGTGTGTGTACCGGGGATTGAACTCACAACCTCGCATTTGCCAAGCAGGCGCTTATGCCGCTGAGCTAAACCCCCGGCCCCTATTTTAAGGTTTTAAACTACTACTAATTTAATCCCTTTTAAGTCTTCCAAGATATATACAGTACTTATCTCTATGCTGTGTGTGTGTGTTTACTAGATGAGAAAATTGAAGCACAGAGAAGTTGAGTAACTTTCTCAGGTTATACATGTAGGAAGAGAGTAGAGCCAGGATTGAACCCTAAGAATAGTTTGGCTCCAGGGCCTAACCACTTAACTTTATATTGCAGCAAATGTGGTAATAATACTTTATGTATATTGACCCAGGCATTATGAAATATTTAGCATAGTATTTTTTTTTTTTGAGACAGGGTCTGTCTCTTCATGTAGTTCAGGCAGGCTTTGAGCTCACTGTGTAGCACAGGCTGGCCTAAGACTTGCAGCAATCTTCCTGTGTCAGCCTCCTGAATGCTGGAATTACAGGTGTGCTCCACTATGCCTAGCTAGTATTCTCTCTCTTAATTCTCGTGATAACCCTTCAAGGTGGTGACGTGAGGGTATGTTGTGTAGTTAGGAAGGTTATATAATTAGAAAGTGGCGGCGTGAGTATACATCTGTCAAATTCATACAGGAATACAAACAGAAACGAGATGGAGTCTTAATGCAGGGTTCAGAAAGGGACTTGAAGAAGGCCCTTGGGTGTGTAATGGGAACTCATCCATGTCCTACATGACTTGCTGAGCTTTCCTCTGTTGCTTAGCAAAACATGCCTATTTACATGTTTATCTCTCTTCCTAGCTCTTGAGAATAGGAATTACTTCTGACTCATTTCATTTTGCACACAGCACAAAGTAGATATTCATATATTTCTGCTATTCATTGAAAAATATTTATTGAGCACACACTCTGAATCAGGTTCTATCCTGGCACTTATATAATTAATGTTGACAAAACCCCAGCTGCAATTCTTACTGTCATGGGGAAATGGATATTAAATAACTATAGCAACAACTATATAATTAAAAATTGTACAAATGGGTGAATCATGTGGTAGATGAATTATCTTAATCCAGTGGTTAATTGCGATAAATTCTGTTTGAGTTCAGAGTCAAATTGGATGTGATAAATTCCAAATCAAACTAGCTTTACAAAAAGTAAAATGTATTAGCTCATGTAACTGGAAGGACCACTGGACCCATGACTCAATGTTTCTCAGCTTCACATATCCCCTCAGCCTCCTTCTATAGCCACTGGGGATGGATGATGGCAGCTCCAGATTTATCTCTCACCAGCTCCTACAGAAAGAGATCTGCTCTCTGATGGCTACTAAATATCAATCTTAAGGAAGACCATGGTTGGTCACCCGTGAGTCACATGTTCATCCCCACAACTGGAGGAGGCAAGTAGTATAATACAGAATTCTACCATAACTGCTTAAAATGCTGGTTCCAAGGGGAAGAAATTGTGGGTAGGTAAACATACCCTAAGTCCACCATGTATACTGTGAATAAAGTGAAAAAGAGCAAGCTAATTTTAGTCTGGAAAGCCAGCCTGTTCTGAGAAAATTACACTTACGCTGAGAATCAAAGAATGAGAAAAGTTTGGCAAGAGGTAGGACTGAGAGGAGAATCACCTGAATAATGTGGGTTAGAGCTTGAAACATTCAAGACATTGAAAGAAGGCCATGTCAGAGACTAAACAATCAAGGGGACAGTAGTGTGAGACGAAGGCAGAGAAGCAGGGTAGACAACTGTGCCAGTTGTCAGCCTGTTTGTCATCATTCTTAATCCTTCTCGTGCTCTGTCTTCCCTTGGGGGAGCTCGGCCTTTGTGATCTGGGTTTCCCCTGTGACTGTGGATTCTGGTTGAGTTTACCCAAGGGGAAGCAGGTCACTGGAGACGGGGAAGAAAGAAAAGCCGGGGTATTCCCCATTTGCCTGGCTCTTATTCTATGACTTCTGTTCCCTTGATTCCAGCTTCCTTTGCCTCTTGTAATATTTTTTTGCTGTTAATGATCTTTGTGTTTTCTTACTATTCTGTTTGGCTTCTCAAATCTTTCATTGCCTATTTAGCCCATTTATTCTGGTTTAAATAATAAGAATAGTTCCAATTTTCTTGGTTGGAATCTGAATAGAGCAATTGTGCAAGGTCCTATTGGAGTACAGGATATGTTCTGAGGGGTGGATATGGGATAAGGAAGAGAAAGCTCTCTGGATGAGAAATTCATTGGTCAGTAATGAAATTCATTAGGAGTAGGAGCTAGGGCAGTGGTGGTGAAGGAACATATGGCATGCGTGTTGTTTTTCTTTTCAGACAAAAGATGTTAATGAATGAGTTGTTTTTTTCTACATTAAAACCTCAGTATTCAAGTTTCATGGCAGTGTTAGCACTTTGTGATAAATAAGTGAGTTTTGAGTTGTACTTTGGGCATTCATCTCTGAAAGGTTCACTATCACTAAGCTAGAGAGTAACAGCCTGAGCAAAGATACAAAATGAGAAAGCCTTGCTGTTTCTGGAGCATAATGTGAGCCAGGGTGATAAAGCCAAGGCCTTGGGCCAGGCAAGATTGCTGTGATTTGGAGGTGGTGTGTGTATCGGGTACACTGTGACTGAAGGCTTTGTCCCCAGAGTGGCAGAATATGGAGAAGGTAGATTCTCTGAGGTAGAGCTCTATAGGAAGTCCTTAGGGTCACTAGGCATGTGCCTTTAGAAGGCAGTTTGTGGGACCCCTTGCCTTCTCTTGAAAGGGTTTTAATGAAGGTGGAAAGTCTGGCTCCCCAATTTTCTGCTTTCTGGCTCAACCTACATAATCTTCTTGCTGCCACACCCATTCCTGCTGTTGCTGTTGGCCATGAGATGGTACAGCAAAGGGGCAGCTCTGACCATTCAGCCCCTGTGTCCTTTGGACATTGAATTTTCCGAACTGTGAAGCACATGAACCTCCCTCTTCACCAGTACCCTGTGTCTGGTATTTTGTTATAGTAATAAAAATCTAACTGATACAAGGATCTTTGGTGTTAAGATAATAAGGCTGATTTGAAGTTAATCAGACATCATTCAGTTCCAGTGACACAAATCCAAGTCAAGACAGTTGAAGCTATAAGTCAGGGGCAGAGCTGAAGCAAAATGCAAGATGAAGTCACTGGAGAAAATAATAGAGCAATGTGTTGGATGAATTGTTCGCATGATACTCAAAACTATCAGTGACCAGAAGGATGTGAGTGAGTTGAAGATTGCAGATTATCAGATATGAAAAAGTGTCAGAACAGGAAAGAGATTTGCATATATGATAATGGAGAAATTTCTAGAGCAGTGTTTGGGCATGAAGTTTAGCTGGTTACAGGTTTCTGAATAGAACCTAAAGTCTAGCTCAGAGGCATACAGTATGGACACAGTCTTGGATCTGTAATGGCTGCCTTTGGACAGGATAGGTAAATAGCACTTTGAAGGTAGGGGAGAATCTTGGATTCAGTTAAATACTGAACTCCATTAAAAACTGCAGAAATCTCAATGTTCTGAAGCCCATTAGAGGGAGGAAAGGTCTCGGCTGGAGGTGGCTGTTCTGCTTAATTGGTTGTCATCTTCCTGTGCACTCATTCTCTGCTCCTGAGAACCTTTACTGATGAACCCAGGAAAAGGTTACCACTTGGGCCTACTAATGAAGGGCCTTCAGGAGGCTGACAGTAATTGTGTGGGGGTGCATTGGGGTCTGTCCTGCTAAACAAGAGATCCTTGTTCTGACTAGACCTGTGAGCTGGTAACTTGAATCAAAGTTCTCATTCCTTAGGGACCTTTAAGATGACAGTGAAGATACCTCATCGACATGACATATGAGCTCTTCATGCTTGCCCTCTTATAGACTTCTATCTCACAGCTTTGGTTTTTCTGCTATAATGATAACAAACTGCTATTGTCCCTCTAGCAGGTTTTTTCCCCCTCTTTCTCTGTGCTCATACTGTTTCTCCTGCCCAGTGTTCTACTTGTGCACGTGGACACATATACACTCGCAATCACACGTCTTTCTCTAGCTGTTACCTGCTTGGGCAAACAGCTGTTTAAAAAAAAAAAACCTTCCCCGGTGCGCAGCCTTGGCTAAGTGCCTGCTGTACGTCCCAACAGTCCTTTGGCTCAACACTGCTTCAGCACTTAGCGCTATGTTATAGTCCATGTGTCCATCTCCCACATCAGAGCGGCAGCTCCTCAAGAGGGGAACTATAGTGATACCTCAATTCACAGATGCTTCTGTTTGCAAATAACTCTGCTCACAAACAAAAGTATGTGGCAAAAATTTGCTTCAATTCAAACTCCACATTGGGTGACAAACACAACCATTGTCCTCACACAAAGGCAGATGCAGCCATCTTCCCCCAAACTGTAAGATCAATTAAGTTCATAAACTGAGGCACCACTGTATATCTGATTCACCTCAGTACCCCCAGGGCCCAACGTGGGGTCTTGCCATGCTTACTGAGCTGGGCAGCAGTGGTCCCCAGTGTCTTCAGCCCCTCAAACACACCGTAAGTGCCTGGTCCCAGTCCGTTATGCAGCAAGCACTACAGAGCATCTATTCCTTCACTGGTGCTGGGGCTCTGATGAATGGTGCAGCCGCTGCCCAGAGAGCTCCCTGTCAAATGCACTTTACCACATAGCGTAACAAGTGCTGTGATGGAGAGAAGCATGGGAAAATGAAGAGCCACATCTCAGCTGAGCCCTGAAGTTAGTTAGGTGAAGAGTTTTGCTCAGTTCTGACACCAAAGGCTCACGTTTGTACTAACTTGAGGAAACTCCCTTGCCCTTTCCTCCCCTTCCATTCCCTCCTCCCTCATTCCTGCATGACCTCTGGTTCCTTTACTGGGGTTGAATGTTATACCTTGTTCTGTCGCTGTTGCAACTGAGAGCAAAACTAAGAGGCATAAAGATAAAAACCCTTATTTATGCCGTCTCTGAGCTTCAGTTATTCTATCTGCAGTTGCAAGTGATAAGCCCTCCTTTGCCCTACCCACATCACAAGATTATTTTAAAACTGCTTGTGCAGAAGTGACAAATTGAGACTCATTAGTGTGCCTTCTCTACAAGTAGGTTCAGTCTCTCCAGATCCCTGGCAATCCACAGAAAACCTTGCACAATGTCAGTGTTCAGTAAAGACCTGGCTTTTCGATTGCCTTACAGAGTAGCCACTGAGAAAGATAATAGTGAAGGCAGCTAAGGCAACGATAGGCGGATTGGGGCTGGCACTTTTGATCTCTAGTTATCAAGGCTAGTTATTTCCCATCTAGGTTTTATTTTCAGGGAAACATTGCTGGCAGATACTGAGTTCAAATCCAGACTGACTCCTAGGCCTCTCTCACTGCTCACCTGTAAAATATGGTATGTTCTACCCTTATCAGTTCCTCAGAAGGGATTTATAGCCCTGGCCTTGATCTGTGTCCTCATCTTCATCCAAACTGACAGTGAAAGCTAGCTTATTTACTGGTTTACCTTTTTGCCCTTTCCTTGGTAACCAATACCCTCCTCCTCCTTCCACCTCTCCAGACACTGCCACTTGCTGTTAGCCAGTCAAAGAGTTTTTGTGGTATTCATTAAGGAAATGGCATATGCTGAAGGGTCTGTGGAGCTGACTGGTTTTTACAGTCTTAGGATAATGAGCAGCCGCTGCCATTTTCATCACATGTCCGCAATTAGCAGAACGTTTCTGCATTCTGCAGCTCGCTTTTCTCAGGTCAGGAAATAGGCCACAGGAGAGGCTGCCAGCAGGAGGTGGGCTGTCAGGAGCTGTGAACTGTGAGTGCCTTCAAGCTGAGAGGGCTGGGAAGAGGAGCTTTGTACCTGGCACTTCAGGCCACTCTGTGGATAGTGGGATAATAAGGAGAAGAAAGAGACCCCTTTGTGGGAGAAGGAAAAGGAGGTAGAGGTGAGAGGAGCAAGATGAAAGGAGCAGAGCAGAAAGCAACTCATTATAGCAGGCAGCTTTCATACAGCAGTTTATCCATTGTCTCATTTAATCTTCCCAACTGCTCAGTAGGAAGACACTGTCACTGTTCCTACTTGACAGACAGAAGTCTGAGGGTCAGAGAGGTTAAGCGATTCAGACAGGTGCAGTGATTTACCCAGATTCCGACACTGTGGCACTCAGATCAAAGCAAACAGACTTGCAAAGAAAAAGATATGATCAAGAGGGGGGAAATGCAAAGTGAAAGGCAGAAAGAGGAAGAAATGGGAGCCAGGCAAGTCAATTCCCACTGATTTAGCCACCTGAGCCTGGGTGAGTTATGTAATCCGTTGAAGCCTTTATTTTCTCATTTATAAACTGGAAAGGTGGTATGAGGATTAAATAAGATGATATGTGTACACCTAGCATAGCATCTGCCATAGAGTAGGTGCTCGTTAAATATTAGGGATTTCAAAGAGCAAGTACATGTAACATAAGGGAAAAAAATTAAATGGAAAAAAAAAGGGAAGAGAAATGCTTTGGCGCAGAAATAAATGCTTGGAAGGAAGGAAAGAAGAGAGTGGGTGGGGCAGGAACACGGTGGAAAAGTCAGCTTATGTTTCTAAGGGCTGCCACCAGGCTGGTTAGGATTCTTAGGTGGGAGGCACCCACTTTGTCTGAATCAGGAGAGATCTTGGGACTACTAGGTTTTTTGTTTTGTTTTGAATCTTTTTTTTTTAAGTTTTATTTTAGAGGGAATAAAACCAAGCAAAATAAAACAGAATAAAGCCAATCAAAATAAGACAGTGTGACACAGGATTTCAAACAAGATAATAGGAAATCAACAATGGTTACCATAATGCCTCTTATCTTCAAAATAATTGCCATACCTTCAGACACAGTAAAGTCAAATAAAACAGAAAAAGAATAGAATCAATAAAAACAAAGCAGTGAATGCAATTCAGGACTTCAAAACAAGGTAATAGTAAATCCAAAATGACTACCATAATATATCTTCAAGATAGCCATCCATGCCATCAGATGCAACAAAATCAAATAAGATAAAAGAGAATAAAACCCAACCAAACAGGCCACGGGTTTAGTTCAGGGCGTAAGTGCCTGCTTGGCAAACACTAGGTCGTGAGTTCGATCCTCAGTACCAAAAAAAAAAAAAAAACCAAAACAAAACAATGAGAATGATACAGGTTTTGAAACAAGATAATAGAGAATTAACAATGGTCACCACTGTCAGTAGTAGATCCCCCATAGATGCTACATTTGCATATTGTTATTCTCTGAGTAGATGATCTGACCATAGGCTTTAGACCTGCAAAGTCAGTGAAACACTAAACACTGCAAGCATTAAGTTGTATTTCACCTCATTAGCTATCATCACAGGCTGTGTTTCTCTGGATCAGCCAGTCATTTGGTTGACTGGCAAGGGGAACACGTTGGCTCTTCTTGTCTCCCTGACTATGCGCTGGAAGGGGCTGGCGTCTGGCTCTCCCCCAGTCAGCCCATGCATAGTGCTGACTCACAGAAGGTCTTAAGCTTCTCGTTCTCTTCCCTCACAGTCCACAAATGGTGCCAACTCACAGGAGAGGCCTGGTGTCTGGCTCTTTCCCAGTCAGTCCAGGGACAGCTAGGTTTTGTTCTGTGTCACAAACTGTCATTAAGGGTCTCAGTATGAAAAAAATCAAGAAAGTGGGACATTTTAGGTGCAGTTTTCTATGGTCTTTTTGTTGTTGTTTTTTTTTTTTTCCTCTTTCAGAGAAGGAAAGATCTATAGGATCATTTGGTTGAATTTAAGAGGGAGGAACCCCACCCACCAAATGGAGATAAGCCAATTATCTGTAGTAGAGAGAGAAAATAAGCTTGTCTTGTTTATTGTGGCTCTTGAGATGCCTGGCAGAGCCTAGATTAGAGCTGGCAAGGGGCTGGAGTGAATGAAAGCCGAGGAAAGAGGAAAATCCTGTTCAAAAATCCCAAAACTTGGGTTTCTCATAATGGTGCTTTTGCTTACCTTTGACAAACCAGCGTTCTTCCCTAAGCCACAGTGTCTGTATTAATGACATGAAGAGGGTATGACTGACACTGTTTCCCCTAGAGTTGACATGAAGAACAAATAAGATTATGGCTATGGTCAATGTTTTAGAAAGTAGAACATGTTCTACATATGTATTTATGTATTCATTCTTTCTGCAAACACCTAATGATCTCCCTTCTGTGTCAGGAACAAGGCCATATACTTCATATGTATTATCTTGTTTCAAATTTGAAATAATTCTGTGAGGTAGGTAAAAGTATCATATTTACAATCAGAATTGGTTTGTAAAGACAGTTAAGTGCTGGAATTAAAGAGGTGGTCAGTAGTAGAGCCTTACTCTTGTGAAACCAGTGCAGATAGCTCCTGCCCTGAGCTGTCTCTTTGAAGCTGAGTTTTTTGCCCGTAGAATTAGGCCTCCTTGCTTTACTTCCCAGCACTGGCTAGATTGATCCAGAGTGCTTGGCTGCAGGCACAAAAGGGTTCCAGCTGATGGGATGGGAAAATCCATACCTGTATCTCTTTTCTTCCTAGGGTTTGACTTCTTTGAAGCCAGTGCTAAGGAGAACATCAGTGTGAGGCAGGCCTTTGAGTGCCTGGTGGATGCCATTTGTGAAAAGATGTCTGATTCGCTGGACAAAGATCCTTCCATCCTGGGTACCTCCAAGAACACGCATCTCTCAGACACTCCACCGCTGCTACAGCAGAACTGCTCATGCTAAGCGAGACCCACCCTTCTAACCTCCCCTCGTTTTGCCCCCGCGCACACATGGTTCTCCTTGATACACACTGACCACTCCCACCCTGAGTAAACTGAGTTCCTACTGTTTGCCAGCCCTTGGACTTCCCTAGAGATGACACCAGTTATGGACATTGAGCACTAGACTGACAGCAGAGGACATGGAATGGATGGGGAATTTCCTTTGCAAAAGACAACTGCATTTTATGAAGTTGAAGGGGATTTGATACGGAGACTTGGAAAGAGAGTCTCTTTTCTGCCTGTGAAATGAGATTTCCTCCATTTACCCAAATCTGACAAACCCACATCACTCAGGGGCTGGCCAAATGTGTAAATGTGTAAGGTGAGGCCCACTTGCATTGCTAATCCTATTAAAGAAAGCTTGGCAAAGTACAACCTTCTTGTTTGTATCCCGCTCCCTGCGGGGTGTCGTCTCACTGCGAAGCCCTCTGCCTGTTACCACGGATGCCTCCAGGGCCTAGGCAGTTGCTGTGGTGACAGGCCAGTGCTAATCTCCGGAGCTCACGCTCTCCAGTGATGCTAAAGGAACAAAGGCTGAGTCAGAAACACACTTAAAAGAAAAAGATTATCTCCTGCAAAATGTCAAAGGTTTCTGCTTACAAAACAACAAGTGAATGCCCGCAAGAAAAAGACAAAGAGGGCTGGGGATTTAGCTCAGCAGGCATAAGCGCCTGCCTTGCAAGCATGTGGTTGTGAGTTCGATCCCTGGTACCAATTTTAAAAAAAAAGAGAAATGTACAGAGACATAAAGAACTGATCCTGAGTTTCTGACTCTGTTGCTCTCCAGCTAGTTCTTGACCATGGGAACTGCATGGAATTGATCTCTGGTTCTTAGACTTCAAGAATCTGAAAGTTTTAGTTGATGCCCTCATTTACCTAGTCTGACTGGTCAGTTCCAACCTTCCCAACTCCAGCAAGTGGCTGTCAGGCTCACATCTAGATCACTTGTAACACATACATTCCAGGCAGCGACCATAGCTGATTGTTGACACTGTCTTTGTGCAGCTCTCATAGTTAGGAAATTTTCCTTTGTTTCATGTGGTACTCTTTCTTCTGGAATACCCCTTGCCCTGCCCCAATTTGCTCCAGCTCCAGTGTCACGATTGATCTCTCTGGCTCTGTTCCTTCTGCCATGTGACATATTTAAGTGATTTGAGAACAGGAATCATGGTCCCTGGGACCTGTCTCTTCCCTAGGTCAAATAATCCCCTTTAAATTCCATTTGCAATTTGTCATAGAGTCTTCTTTCTATCCTGCCCTTTTCTCCAATCTGCCAATTATTCTTGATCAGTCCAACTGGGAAATGTGATTCAAAGCAGAATCAATCTAAGGGAAAAGTAAGAGAATTGAACCCAGAGGTCTCAATCCTAACTATTCTCCTGGACATGACACACTGGTATCTACCAAAGAGTCCTCTTAAACAGCTGGAGGAAAAAAAAGATACTATGAAGTCAGAACGGATTTGCTCATGATTATAAACTTGCTATGGGTATAGAAATCAACTGAGTTTTACTTAAATAATGATATGGAGCTAGCAATAATTCCTGAAAAGTCTTCATCATGTCTTGAACCCTCAGCCTTCTATTCCCTGTGCTAACATGCCACCTCAAAAGTCTGTGGGTGTGTATGTAGTCTCTCCTCCGTTTTCTCCATCTTAACTGCAGCTCATCATCTTAAAAAAGTGCATTCACTGGCAACAAATCCATTGACCAGCTGACGGGATTATCCAGTCAACTATATCCAGATGTTGCTTTGTTTGATCCAATGCAGAGAGCAGAATTGCAACTGGAATTGAGGAGACCTGACTCTGCCATTTAATCAAATGTGATTCTGGTCTGGTTGCTCCCATTTCACAGTCTTGATTTCCCAGTTATAAGATGAAAAGGTTTATTTGGATGGTCTTAGATCTCTTCAGGCACTTACAACTCTGTGGTAACCCCCACGTGCCATTTCAATCTGATCTGCAAAACAAACCTGATTTCAAAGATCATAACTAACATCCCAGTGTTTTAGCTAACACAATGTCATGCTTACTCTATGCTACACATTTTCCAAGCACATTATGTGTATTAACTCATTTTTCTTCTTATCATCTTTGTGAGGGAGACACAATAATTAACTTGGTTTAAAGGTCAAGAAACAAAAGGCACAGAGAGGTTCTTGTTTGCCTAAAGTCACAAATGAGTAAATGGGAGAGTTGGGGGTACAGACTCAGCCAGTGGCTTCCAAGGTCTGTGCTCTTAAACACATTCTTGATTGCATCTCTTTTAGAAAAAATGTGATTGGAATAAGAGACTTGGCCAAGATCACACAGCTGGTAAGTGTGACAGCCACATTAAGATTCAATCTCAGGGCATCAGATTCTAAATCCACTGGAGAAAAGACTATGTCTCTGATCTGTTAACGCATTGCTCATCTGAGGTGATGTTCTCATCTGAGACTCATCTGAGGTGATGGGTGTGCTCAGGAAAGTAGAGTTAGTCTCTGAGGTGACAGGATCCCAAAGCCCTCAGCACAAAATGTCCAGTGTTTCTGAGGGCCAGGTGCTGACTTTCCCTGTGTCTGGCTCTGTTGGGCCATTTTATTTTCTTCTTCTTTTTTTTTTTTTTTTTTTTTTTTTTTTTTTTTTTTTTTTTTTTTTTTTT
>PVJX010025745.1:0-26696 GCA_004027295.1 Dolichotis patagonum | reverse complement strand
TGCTTTGTTCTGGTTCTGGAGGTTATCTGGAATCCCTGTTGCTGGTCTTTCTGACCTCCTTGCATTCTTAAGGAAATAAATTTAATTAATGGGGGTAAATGTAAAATTTGAAGTGAAAAAAATATATATACTTTCTAACTAGGAGTAGTAAGTCTTTTTACTGGAAAGATTTTATTTCAGTGTTGGCCACTCACACAGCTGAACTTGATTATGAAAAGAGAAATTGTTTGGTTCATTAGGCTTTAATTATAGAGATGAATTATTATGGATGAAAAGAGGGAGCCACAGAATTATGGAGATTGAATTCCAATTCAATAAACAACTTCAAATATCTTTACTGGAGACATAGCTATTCATGTTCTTTTTTTTTTTTTTCCAAATTTAATTCGATGTCTGTTGACAAATGATGTTAGAATGTCCCAGGGGGGAAAAAAAATCTTAATATCTTCAGTGTGTTAGTGGCTATCATTTAAATTATACTTTTTTCTTAATTATATTTTCTGATGGTGGTATGAAGATAGATAGATCTTACTTCCGCTTCGATTTATTTTGCACAATGGCAAAATATTACTTTCTTGTTTGGCCACTATTCATGAGGCCAGATTGCTTTTATAGCAGTTCAAAGGCCGTCCAGTCTATGCAAAGATGAGCTGAAAACTCCGAGCTTGATATTTAAGGACTTTCAGCATCATATTTAACCTAAAGTATCTGATAACATTTAGCATTTTTTGTAAAGATACAAGGCTTCTGCTCTCACCATTATTCTGAGGAAGGATGGAAAAAAATAGAGAAGAGAGACAAGGAAAATCATAATTCATAATTTATAGCTTTAAGGATCCAATCAAAGTTACCCATCACTACCTATATCTGCACCCCCTAGGTTTCTTTTCAGGTTTCTTTTCTTCTAGACCCATCACACCTCAAATCTCTTTAAAATATTTCAAGTCCATAAATCAGCTTAGTTGATAAGAAGAAGGGCGGAAATCTTACCTTAAGGAGTACAGTAGACTGGGCCTCGGCCTCACCCTGGTAAAATGGGCCCTCATTTCACTTTTGAAATGAGTCAGGGTCAGTGGGTGGGCCATTGCCTTTCTCCCTCAAACCAAGTTCAACCTTCCTACAGATCACAAATTCCACAGAAACCCACCCTTCCAAACACATAAATATCCCGTTTCAGGCTAGACTACCTCTCTCTTTGTACATATTTTAAAATCTGTGAGGAATTTACAGATTTTAAAAATCTGTGAGGAATTTACAGTCTGTGTGTGTCCTTCATGACTCTTATGGACACATCCTAAAACTTCTTTTTCTATAAGATGACATCTTAAGAGCTGGAATCTTCTCTGAGAGTGGGGTGGGCCAAAGTTCCACATTTTCACTTTTGAATCCCCTCAGATCCTATCTAGTGATATGGATCTATTCACTGTTTTACAGAGTTCTTGCATATTTCTGCTTCTGAGATTTTAGGCTCATCACTTCCTACCATGAATTTTCCTTTGCTTTAGTTCCTTTTTTTGGAGGGGGGAATGGGGTTGGGTACTGAGGAGTGAACTCAAGGGCACTATAACGCTGAACTATGTCCCAACCCTTTTTAAATTTTGTTTTTATTTTAACACAGGTCTCATTATATTGTCCAGGCTGGGTTGGAATTTGTAATCCTTCTTCAGCTTCCGGGAGTTCTGGGATTATAGGTGTGTGCCACCACACACAGTTTGAATTTTCTCTTTTAGTCATGCTTGCCTGACTCCTGATTTGCAAAATCAAATTCAAATTATGCTTCCGCTTCTTTCCTGAGCATAGGACTCCATGCTGATCTTACACCCTGATTTTGAAAACCTATATGTTACCTATAACATTCTTCTTTCATTCCTCTTTCAGGTGTGATAATCTTTTACTGATAAGTCATTCAGCCAGATTTTAATCTTCAGACACAAAATGTCTTATATTTCTTATTACTTTAAAATAATAATGCTATTAAATTACTATGAAAAATAACATTTTTGTGACAATTAAAAATTTGAAAACTATGTATATGACAATGTTAGAAATATTGTGCCTGTCTTAAGAATGATAATGTTTGTTACAGGGCTGTGGGTTTTTGAAATATTTTTCACATAACCACAATAGTTATGAATGAAGTAATATAATGTCTAGGATTTGTTTCAAATTAATCTAGGACAAAGAAAAGAATGTTTGAGGGTACATGAAATGTAGAGTAGGAAAACATCTTTCCTTCTACACACCTTATGGTCTTAGAAGGGGTCCCTATGATAAAAGTCAGTCTAAAAACGACAACAACAAAAAAAACAGACAGAAGTATTTAATATAAGTTTTACGTGTCATGGGAGATTTCATAAGGAAATAAAGACCAAATAAAACAGGGGAAAAAAAATTTCCTGCTTCCGCCATTTCTCCAGTGATGAAAGTTACCACATATTGAATCCAGGTAGAACCAGGATCGACCATAACTTGAAGCCTGACAGCTAGATTGACAAGGTTGCCAGTTATAATTAATAGTTGTTGAATGTGGGTATTGGGAATTCATATGCTATTCCATCTACTTTCATATGTGTAAAATTTCCCCTTATCAAAAATATTTTTAGAATTTAGAATACAGTAATTAAATTAAAAGTCTTGGAGGCAGCGAGAGAATGCTGGAAGGGTGTCTCTTCTCAACTCTGAAGCCTGACTCTCCTCTTCTTGGGAATGTCACTTGTTTTTCTAAGCCTTCGGTGTCTCTGTTGAGGCATTCCTGTGCGTGGCTCCTCACTCACACACTTCCAGCTCTGAAATGATATAATGTAGGTGGCTAAGAATCCACAGTTGACTTTTGGAAAACAGATCACTCCAGTGATCGCTTTGGCACTAATGAAGTATAGCCCCTTTTGGGAGGGAAATAAAACACACGTAACTCAACAGGGCAGCCAGGAAGAAGTTGAGCAACCAAGCGGAGCGTTACAGCTGGGGTGGACTGAGAGTCACAGGTAATGAGGCCTCCATCCGACAGCCTGTTTTGAGAGCAGTGATTTGGCAAGAAAATATTCTCCCTCTCCTGAGGAGGAACTTTGAAGACCCAGAAGGACGTGGAGTTTCAGCTTCAGCTCAGGCCATGGCGCCTTCACAAAATAACTCTGGACATATGGAGGGTTGGAATCAGGACATTTTAAGGAGATTTTTAATTGCAGAATATAAAGAGGCCAAGAAAAATGGGTTACCCCGGTGAGGCCAATCCAACCAGAACAGGTCTCGTTTTATTTGCACATCCCATGTTGACTCAAGTGTATTTTCACTCAGTGACCAAGAAGTCTTTTTGATGTGTCACTGAAAACTTCCTTACCTTCCAACATGGCTGAGTTGTCTGTAAACACAAAGAATCTACATGTCAGTCTCATGATTGTCAAAAACCCTTTAAATAATTGAAGACAAAGAGCAAATCATTTTGAGCCTTGTCGTGGTAAACTAGCCTCATTAAAAATGGCCAGTTCACATGGAAAAATCTCCAGAAAAACAGTAGCGGGAAACAACACTTGAACTTCTCTGCACGGTCAGAAGGAAGTTATTCACATGTTGCTACGTATGAGGGTCAGGTATCGAGGGGATAGTGTCCACCATACTGGTCAGTATGACTGACTTCTATTGGTCACAAACTTTGATTATTATAGTCAGATTCTTTAAGATGTTGGCTATTACTCCACAGTGCTACTGAAACCCCAAATGCTAGATATCACACCCTGACAGTATGAGAACACAAAGCGAAACAAAGTTCAGTATTCTAACAATTATGTCAACAGCTAATAGTAGAGAGAATGACTATAAATGGTTAGGGAACTGTAATTATGTTAGGGCCTTCAGAATACTATCTGCACTAAAGTGACCTCAAGAAAAAAGATATCTTCCCTGAACATCTGAGGAAATGCCAAGTGACAGAGTTGAAATTTCAAAACGATGACACCCAAAGCCCTTTTGCTACCTGTGGTTTCTCAGCATGGGTTGCACACTGCGATCACTTGGACAATTTCAAAGATGGCCCGGTCTTGACTCTTCTGAGATTTGAGCTCAGTTTACCTTTGATGAGGCATCAGTGTTGCTGTTTTTTGTTTTTGTTTTTGTTTTTGTTTTTGTTTTTTGAGATGGCTTAATACAAATCGAGGGACTCATCTGCCAGCAGAAACTGCTGCACTATTTTCGCCTCGATCTGTAAAATGGGAGCATTGAATTGCAATATCTTCAGTATGGAAAGGCAGTTTACTGGATAAGTGTGCAGGTTCGGGAAGCCCCTCTGCCTGAGTTCAAATCTTTCCTCTGCCACTCACCAGCTTTCTGGGGTTTGAGTAGCGCATCTGTAAATGGTTTTTAACAGATAGAGCTGTATTGGGAGTATGAGGAAGCAACCACCTCTCACTATATGCCATTACTGTTATTGATGCTTTTGTTTGGCTCTGGAATAATCCCCAAAGGCCCATGTGTTAAAGAGTTGGTCTTCACTGTGGCTTCCCTCAAAGAGATGGGGCCTCATGGGAAGTCATTAGTCATTGATGGTGTACTTCTGACAGGGACTGTGGGACTCCAGCTCCTTCTCACTCTGTGAAGTGAGTGCCCCATCATGTGCTCCTACCATGATTCCTGGGTTACCACAGGTCAAAAGCAACAAGAGCAATCATAGACTGGAAATTCCAAAGCTGAGACAAAAATGAACCTCTTCTCTTTGTATCTTAGTCGTCTCAGACATCTTGGTAGAGTCATGGAAAGCTAACTGACACAATCAGTGTTTAGTTCATCAGCCATGCTGTGTCCAGCCTCGTGAGTCTTCTTCACTTGTGCTGCAAGGGAAATGTCTTGCCCTTGTGCTCACCTTCTATGATCTACACTGTTTGTGTATTTCTTTCTTTTTTTTTAATTTTAAGGAGGATAAAACCAAACAAAATAAAACAGAATAAAGCCAGTCAGAACAGGACAAGGAAAGCAATACAGGACTTCAAACCAAGAAATTAGGAAATCAATAATGGCTACCATAATGTCTCCTGTTTTCTTGAAAACAGTGGTCTGTACCACCAGACATAATAAAATCAAACAAAACAAAACAAAACAAAACAGAATAAAACCAATTAAAACAAATCAATGAAGTATCACAGGACTTCAAAACTAGGTAATAGGAATTCAACAATGGCTACCATAATGTTTCAGTAGTTCTTGAAAAATTATCTTTGTCCTAAATTTTGGCTCCATCAAATATGACAGTTCACCATTTTATTATACTTTCTTTTTCATTTGCTTCAATTTTCCATACAAAGGAACTAAAACAATGTTTTTAAATAAAAGAATAGAGCAAGCCTGTTGCAGTCTGTTCTGTGTGAGGTATGGACCATCTGGTTTCTAAAACGTTTTCCAAAGATTTTGGTTCCATATTTATTATTATTTCATATCATCATTCAATAAATCTATTATAATACCTTACCATAATGCCTATTTAGCTGAATTTACCATTTAATGATTCAGTATTTATTTAAGAATAGCATGTCTAGAAAATTTGTTGCTTTCATGCTAACATTAATACATTATCTGTCATGTATGTCCCAAAAATGCAGACTGATAAATTTAGACATGTGTATTTGTTATGTATAACTGTTTCTGTCTCAGACAGTGATGTCACGCAGTATTTGGGGGGGGGGTGAGGGCCTTGTTAGGTACAAGGCCCCTATTGTTTATTGTGCTGCTATCATGAAGAGAATTTTCTGACTCCTTATCCTTCTATGCACCTCTGTAGACCTGAAGAGAACAGCAGAATTTGCAATTCTGAATAACAGTACTGATAATTCACAGAATCATAAAATTTTAATTCTGATAGAAACATAGAGATTTTCTTGGTCATGTTCCTCATTTTGGAAATATAAAAAGTGAGACTCACAAAGTGACCGGACTTGCCCCAAATTCCATAGCTATTAAACAGCTCAATCTATCTTTTCCTGCTCACAGACACCTTGCCTAGTCAATAGCTGTGCTCAGAGAGAGTATGATAAAGGTGAAAGTTTAATGCTCGGGGGATCCTGTAAGCACAGGAGAACTGATTTCAGGAAGAATGGATTCTAGTTGGCCTACCTTCAGGAGGTTTCTTAGGCCAGTAGCTCTCATTCACTTTAGGGTGCAACACAATTTCTTGAAGAGCAAAATTGCTAGGATATATCCGCAGATTTTCTGACTCAGTTAGTGATGTGGTCTGAGAATCTGCATTTTACACAATGGAACAGCACTTGGAGAACCAGAGCCATGGGTGAGCGCAGCAGGGGTTATGTTTCTGACTCTCATTCACTGCTATTGTGTTGCAAATAATCATCCCTGGACTCCTCTGGGCTTCCTGTAAAAGTGGTTCATACAGACATCCACTCATTAGGTTTCCTGCCTCTCCGTCTTCCTTTCCTCTGTTACCCTGCTTCCTACGGTCAGGATCAAGGCAGCTCTCCTGTGTTTCTTTACAAATGGAGCTCTCTCTGGACAACACAGGAGCGTCACCTTGAGAGTGGTCACTGAATGTCCTCAAGCCCAGCTGGTAGTTAGAATCTTCAGAGGGCAAGTTCAAGTCTGCTAAGTTGCAGGAGAGGTAAGAGCCACAAAAATGGTTTCATTCTTTTGATAAACCATTTCTTTGATTAGATCCTGCAATTGTGACCCAGTTTCACCCGATATTTGAGGAGAAATATGGTCTATAAGTATGGGTTACCCACTGTTCTTTGAGCATTGACTGAAAGGGAAGCCAATACATCCCTAACACAAAGATCTGAAATCCAAAATGCTTCAAAGTTTGAAACTTTTCAAACACCAACCCATACGAGCCTACATGCAGAGAATTCCACACTTGATTTTATGTGAGTGGTCACAGTCAAAACACAGGTGCACTGAAAATATTATAAAATTACCTTGATAAATAATGAAACATAAGTGAATTTAATGTTTAGGTTTGGGTACCATGCCCAAGGTAACTCATTACATATCTATAACTATTTCAAAACATGAAAATTTGAAGTCTGACACATTTCTGGTTCGAAACTTTGTAGGCGAAGGTTATTTGGCCTTACTATGGCTATATTTCTGGATGGTAGTTTTCTGACCTTTTTCCCTTACAGCAATAAGCCAGGTAAAAAAGCCCATTCTGACTGAAATACACATGCACTATGCACAGCACAGGAAAGTCCAGGCTGAAAATAGAGGCACAGTGACATCAATACACACGGGATTGTGTTTCCACTACTAGTGAATCAGGTGTTTCAACCTAAAGGAGTATCTTATCACGTCTGTCCCTAGGAAATACTGCGTAATGAACATGCTCCCAAAGGCTTGAAAGAGTCTGTCTTTTTCCCATTGCTACAACAATCATTGCAAGAACACTTTCAGGAACAAGAGATGGGGACAAATTCATTGTGCTGAGGAGAAAGAACATTGTGTTCATACCCACTGATAAGAGAAATGTTGGTCTGCGACACCATCAGTACTTAACAGTCATAATACTGGGTTAATCTGATTTCTTATAGCTCCTTCTCCTTGACCTACAGACACAGGTAACATCTGCTCACTGTGGGGTCAGAATCAAAGAATCTCTGTGGTAGCCTGAGACATCACTCAAACCAGACCCTGTCACTCTGTTTCCTCCGAAGCCGTGTTGTGACCAAGTATCAGATCACATCGTTCTGTCAGTTTTCAGTCTAATTTTCCTGAGTTGTGATCCAATCAAATTGCTGGCACCCTTTCACGTTTCTTGGAGTGTTATCTAGGGTTCATTATTTAAGAAGCCATTTTACCTTGTGTGTGTGCACGTACAAGTGTGCATGTGTGCGTGCGTGTGTGTACCCAAAGAAGAAAGTTCCTCTTATGCTGTTGATATGATGTCAGAGGCAGTTTCTCATTCCCCCTACAAGGCTTTCCTTCTTCTGATGCACCAATTAGTCGACTATTAATAAAAAGACATTAGGTTATGCTTATTTATTTTTAAAGAATGACCTCATCCCCTGCCTTAATGTCTAGCAACAGAGCATTCACTGGTCTTTCCATCTATGACATCATGGAAGCTGATTGAACTTGGCAATTACCTTGCTGTTTCCACAACAGTGTGACCAAGGTGCTGAAAGGGGGGTTAGTTACAAGGGGCTAAATAAACATGTGTGGCTATGTACCCTCTTATTTCATTAAGTCAATTTGTATGCCATGAAAAGTACCTGCAGTTTAGAGCACAAATAGCCTCACTTTATTCCAGAACAAAGTTACAACTTTCCATCTGAAAGATTAGAAAACATTTATGCTTATCTGTGCATCATCAGGGTTTGGTGGCCGGCAGAGATTATCAGAAGATGAAGGCTTGCTAACTAAAAGCCAGGTACCAATGTGACTCTAAATTGAGCCATCCCAGGAGCACGTCAGCTAAAACAGTCTCCTAGATCCACAGCATTTCAAGAGTGTAAAGGACTTTAGGGTTCAACTTTAGACATAAGGGAATTGAATCCTAAAGTTCTGAGGAAGCCTGGTTAATTCTGCACAGTTAACAAGTACGAAACTAGCTTTATTTCCACTTCGTGATAATGTCTCCCTCTTAAACAAGCTGCCTCTGTAGGCCAATACAAATTCGCTTCCAAGAAGGAAAGCTTAAGATTTTTAATTGAGTTTATCTGGCATCTTATACTAACTTAAAAAAATAATTATTATTTCATTCTCAGACCATGCAAGCCATAAGAATACTTATGTCGGGTAACTATCATAATTCAAGACTCATTGACTGGACTGTCCAAGCCCTCACTGGCGGTAGACCTATTGAAAGGGAATCATGCCACATCTCCCCTTCCTAAAAGACTCCACATCTTAAGGACACAGATTAATCTTCAACAAAGGAATCAATTTTCCCCCTCAACTTTCATTATGTTCTAGCACAAAGCAGTGGCTTTATCAATAAAGGGATGGATTATGTCAGTCATTAAGTACATAATCAGATCTATTACTGCTCACTGATGAAACTGCCAAAAGTCTAACTAATTGGATATAAAGACATGGCCTTTGACCAAAGCCAGTCAAGGGAAACTTCTTTGTTCACATTCTTAGCTTCTGCTTGGAATAAGGCCTTGCAGTGACAGGTAATCCCCAGGTCCAGAAACTGATCACGGACTCCACCAATATCCATGAGTCCCTAGGATCAAATCTCAAATTTAAGACATAGATGGTACTATTTATTTATTACTGCAAGAAATTAATATGCCAGGATACACTGAAAAGTTTGCCATCTACCTCAGTAACTGATGGGTTTCAAATATTTGTGGAATTTTCCATTCTTTTGTGTATTCTTAGGACAGAGGACCATATTGGAATGATAGGCTCTATTGAAACACAACTTTAACTACATAAGGATATTTATCTGCAGATTTAATAGTGATTGACATCTGCAAGAGAGTAAGCAGAACGCTTAACAGGAACTGGACTCTAAAGTGTATTTATCAATTTAAAAATGGCTCACGAAAATAAATGGATTGTATTAGCCTCAAATTCCAGGCAGCTAATTTGTATAAAACAAGATATAACTAATTGGACAATACTATTGGTGTAGGGACACAAATGCTTTGCATACACTCTGGCATTACCACCATAGGGGCTGAGAAGTGTGACCACTTTCTCACCCACTGTAAGTTCATACCCAGTGTTACTATAACAAAAACAAGAGGAAAGCATAACAAATTTATTTAATTGTTTTATATGACACAGGAACACTTAGAAATAAAGACCAAAACACCCAGGAAAACTATAGCTTTTTGTCCATGGATTCAAGGAAAAATGGACAGCCACATGGAAATGTGATTTGACAAAAGGATATGGTGTAATGGTACTCAGGGAAACCTCAGTCTGCCTGTCCAGATTCTTTTTTTGGACTCTTTGTGTAATGTTCCTTCCTCCTGGATTGGGAGGGATTCTTCTGGAATTAGAGTCTTCAAGGGAGACAAAGAGAATGGTCTTTCTTGATTTCATGGCTGGTTTTTGGGAATAGAAGGTTCTATTCTTGGAGAAGAGGAATCCTAACATTTATGACTCACCTTGGAAGAAAAAGAGAGCAGGGCACAAGGGGACAGGAGAAAGTCAGCAAGGTATTGCTTCTGAGCTCTTCAAATGTCACTTGGTTTAAATAACTCAGCATGTCAGAGTGTAGTATTTAGGGGCATCATGTTCTAAACCCAAGACCACAGTCTTCACTATGTGTCCTATTGGCTTGTATGCCATATACATAACCAACCAGTGCCACTGTGTTTCATGGATTCACTAGAACTCCATTACTTAACCAGGGCCTGGCAATCTCCAGCATCCACACTACTGGAAACTTGCTGAATATCAGGCCTCAACCAAGACCTACTGAATCTGAGCCTGCATTTTAACAACATCCCTGAATGATTCATATACGAGTTAAAATCTGAGAAATACTACTGTGGAGAAGTACTTTTCACACTTACATGTGTATTAAAACAATGGAGAGTTTTAGAAATGACCTATGCCTCAGTCTGACCACCAAATATTATAATCTAATTGGTATAAGAGTTCAACCTGGGCTTTGGAATTCTACTGTGTACCAAAGTTTACAAACATCTGATACCAGCAGTGTTTTTCAAGCTTTATTGGTTTAAAGCACTTGGAGGTATTTGCTAGTCATTCAGATATTCAGACTTTATCCTAGACTCAAGATTCCACCATATCCAGAAGCCAGATAGTGAAGAACAGAAGAGTAGAAGTTTACTGGCTGTAAATGATTCATGCCCTCGAAAACCTTGGGAAAATTTTTTTCCATAGTAATTTGAACACAGAGGACCCAGAAAATAAGGAAAGTCTCTCAAAAGAAGTGCTTCTCAAGGCTCCACTGCTGTGCCATTGTTTATCACCACTAGACAGCTTGCTCATGAGGTGCAATTATGAATTTATTGTGCTTGGTTCAATAATGAATTGTTTTGACTAATAAACTACAATTTAGCACAAGCTCTTTAAATTCTTTACCTATTCATTTGACAGATTTTCATAGAATGCTGTATTTATCCGTGTTCTCTAAAACCTGAGGATACAATATTGAACAATAGAGACAAACACCCTACTCTCATGCCATTTTTATTCTAACAGGGGAATAGACAATGCAAAAATACTAAACAGGAATAAAACTTCTTAAATAGTGGAGATCGGCGGCGTGTGAAGCGAGTCTGCTTTAGACAAGAATGCTAGGGTTTTCCAGAAAGACTGACCAATGGTATCCCAATGTATAGATACATTGGCAGGGTTTTATTGGAAGAACTATCTCACATGATTATGCAGGCTGAGTCCCACTGCAGCCTGTACCTTCAGACTGCAGGCATTTCTGGAATCCCAGAAGTGTGACTCAGATCAAGGCCAAAGGTTTAGAACTAGAGAAGACAATGAGGAAGTTTTCAACTTAAGACCAAGATTTAAAAACTCCATAGTTAGGAGGACTCTGGTATAAGTTCTAGAGTCCAGAATTTTCATATTTAAGGCTGTACAAAATGTGTCTATTTTAGCTGTCAGAGAAGAGTCCAATTTTTTCTCTGTATCATTCTTTCTAGGACCCCATTCAATCAAATGACATCTAACTACACTGTTGATGGAGATTTCCTACCTTGTCCACTGAAACTTATATGTTAACTCTCTTTTGAAACACTCTCTATGAGTTGGTTTTTACTTTACCTATTTAAAAAAATCCTGATTTATTCCATAAACTTCAAGTTTATGTTTATTTGTTTTCAAGAAGCCTACTTTTGTCTTTATATATCCAGCAAGAAAAAAAAACTGAATTTTCATCAACTTGGGTGTGAAATCAAAGTAGGATTCTCCCACTCCCACTTGGGTGTGAAATCAGAGGAGGATTCTTTGGGAGGGTGCTCTCCCAAAGGAGGATTCTCTAAAAGGTTATTAGATTCCTATCTCTAAAAGATTATTAGAGTCCTAATAATCTTTTAGTCTTACTTAGGTAAAGCTTTTCATTCGTAAATCTTTGGAGTATTATCTTTTTTCCTAACTTGTTTCTACCTTTGGTTTTGAAGTCATTCGAATGCTCTTTGTCAATTGTGTGATGCTTTCCATGTGAGTGGAAGGTGAATTCATACCATTTTGAGTGGTTAAGTGCCTTTAAATGATTTAAAATGCTGGGAAGACATTTAACTCTTTGGCAGGGAGATTTGGAGAACATGTTATTTCCAGCTGTGGATTAGATCAATGTTTCAAAGGAGAAATTCTCACCATCGAGAATGCCACAGAATACATCCAGGTGTTTCTAAGAGCTGCAAAAATACCACAGCTAAGAAGAGTCTTCCATTGTTTCTTCATGATGCCACACTTCTTCCTCAGTGCAAATGCATCCCATGAATCGTGCCTCTGAAAGGGCTCTTGGAATCAGTCCAATCGGCTAGGAGGAAAGGGCTTTTGAGAACATTAAAAGCAGGAAACCAGCAAGAGAGCGTGGGCATTTGCAAAGGTGTTAAAGATGAATAGGACTTAACTTTGTTAAGAAAGAGATATGAAGTAGATGGTAGGAAATTCCATTCTGGAAGAGTGACAGTTACAAATAAAGGGGTTGGAGAGGAACTGAAAGTGATAAACTATGACATTTATGACATTAGTTAAAAAGAGGGAAAAAACCCAAATTATACCTTAATAATGCAAGTAAATTAGTAGCTCTTGGGACCTGGTCAATGCTCAACTCACAAACCGCTTACTGTATTTGTTCTAGCTGGGATATTAGTGTCCATATACCTGTATCTTAAGATTGATATCCAGGAGGACAATTAGATGACATATTACTTTGTGTTGTTTTTAGAGAGAGGACACGGGCGTGATTGAACCCTGGACCATTTTAGCCTAAAGAATGAATTAAATCTACTGGGCTGTGATCCAATTAATAGCAAAGCAATTCAACCTAATTGACCCCAAAACAGTTGACTGTGACACATGGATAGAGCTTTGACAGCTTAGCAGTGAGATCAGGAAAGGAAATTAGTATGTGATTTAAGTAAATTCAGGCCCCTGGTAGTTTAATAGACCTAGACACTTTCATCTTTTGTTATTGGATTCAATCCGGCCCAGTTGGGAGTTATTGAAACATTGATTGCAGTAAGCTGGCGCCTGTGATGTGCCACTTTGCCGCTCAAAGCTTCTTCCTGGATCACCGAGGGGAAATGATGCAAGAGTGGCACTGGCACACGCTCACGTATTTAACTCACACAGACCAGCCTTGTGTTTCTTCCTAGCGGGGTGGGTGTAAAATGTGATAAATGGTGAAAAGTTTTGAAACCAAAAGTCAACTTAAAAATGCCAGGAAAACCTGAGTTGGACACAGTTCAAGCAACATACTTTTAATTAAAGCAAAAAAGGTCTTCAGCTGATTTCTTCTCCAACTCTTATACTAGATAGAACATTATCTTAGCTGCTCTAAGAACTTGAAATCTTTGCTTAAGTCTATCTTGAAATATGTGTCTAATTTTTTTTTTTGGAAGATTGTGTGCTGCCATGCTTCTCCTGTTCTTCTCTGAATTTTCAGCTATGGAATAGATGAGTCACAACATGACTCATCAGAAAACACTGATTTAAATGTTTTATTAGCTTGTTAATGCATAAGTAATGCATGATTCTAAAATGTGAAACAACGTGGAAAGATGTGAAATGGAGAAATAATATATTTAAATTGAAACGTACATGGTCGAACTGCTTTTCAAAAAGTTTGTACTATTTTTACTCTCAAAAATGATGTATGAGAATCTCCTGTCCTTACCATACTTTTGCACAGAGTTTGTATATTTATTTTGTGCAACTCTATCTACACTTGGGAATATTTAAATATGGAGTTTGGGGTTTCTTCGCTTTGTTGTTGTTGCTTTGCAAAATGGAATCTCTCCCTGTTGTTCAAGTCCATTTGTCTCCTGTTCTTGTCTCCAGAACACCCAATGCTCAGCTAGTCCAGGGTCTGTATCCCACTGCTTCCTTTGCAAACCAGAAGGCCCCCCTGGTGTATAACCTCTCATCTTTCTAAACTTAACCTCCAGTGAAACATCTGATAAAATTTCTTCCTACGCTCCTTCATTCCAAATGTCTGCTGTGATTTGAGAAGAAATCCTGGTTTTAAGGACAGATCCTAATTCACTCCAAAATAAACGTTTGCTGTGGTTTGAATACGGATCCTGTCCTCTGAAACTCAGGTTGAAATTACATTGCGATTGCAGCAGCGCTGGGAGGTTGGGCCTCCAAGGAATCATTAAATCATTAAGAAGGATTAATGCCTTTCTCAGGGAACAGGGATAATTTTTTCAGAATTGAATTAGTTATCACCAAAACAAACTATTGTACATGAATCATCTACATACTTTTTGACACACTTATGCTCCTCCTCTTTTCCACCATGATGTTTCTCAGTACAAAGGCCCTCTCCAGATCTTATTGCCTTGCCGTTAGACTTCTCAGCCTCTTGCACTGTAAACTTAATAAACTTCTATGCTTCATAAATCAGCTTGTCTCCTATATTGTGTTACAGCACCGACAAACAGATTAAGACACTGTAAGCATCACATTTCTGTACTTATTTTCCTCAAAAGTCCCTTGCTCATCCTTTTACTTGTTCACCTTCTTTCTCCACCAGCATTGTTAGGTCAGAGACTTATCTTTGCTGCAGTCTTTTCCTATTCTGACCCATGGTTTGGTAAAGAAAACTGATGAGTTTGTAGAAGTGTTAGGTGAGAGGCTTATCCTTGGAGGCAGTGATGGAAAGGAGAGAAGCACGGACACAAGCTGCCTTCAAGCGAGTCCCAGACATCATTGCTTCTTTTCCACTGGATCTGGAGATAAACACGACATTTTTATCCAAAAAACAAAGGGTTCTGAAGAAATGAGAGGAAATTTTTTTCTGTTCATTTTATCCTTTCTTGATGAAATTGGGGAAAATCTGCCACATTTGGAGCCTCTCATGTTTCCCACGATTTTAGTTCAATGCACCTTCCAAATGATCATTTGAGCCACAAATAACCAAGATAAAGTTTGTGTTCTTGTCAGGAATAACTGTACTCATTTGTCTGAGTTGTGCATTTTTCCTGCTTCTAACAAAAATCAGAGGGAGTTCATGGCAATGTGATATAACACATTGATATAACAGTGAGTTTTTCTCATTGATGCTTGGATTTTTCCTGATTGTATGTTCAGTGTAGCACATTTAGATAATTCTAAAGAGTACAAAAAAATGTAATCCATATATTACCTTTTATTATCAAAATAAACCTGCTGTCTAAAGCTGGATTCCTCCAAAAGCAGAAATTGAGAGGACTGGAATGCAAGTTTATTTTGAAAGTGATACCAAGAATTGCCTACAGGAGACTAGGGAAGCCAAAATAGAAAGGAAGTCACCAAGGTACCCTCATGGGCAGCTAGGCTAAATCCAGTTGGAGAGACCATGTAATAAACACCTCAGCATTGTACCACCTTGGGGGCAAGGAGACTAGCAAGTTCATGTACATTTCTAGTTCACGATTGGCTGAAAGCTGCTACTAGGGGTGTTAATTCAATGGTAACCCACCTCAATCCAGAAGCCAGCACGCACCAGAGCAGAGTGTGAAGAGATACACAGACAGGTGGTGAATGGCATCTGTTAGACAATCATTAGACAGCCTGAGGTAGATGTGATCTGATGCCAAGCTCTACCTTCCCACCACACAGGCAGTGCTGAATAAATACAGTCACAGAAATACTAGTTTCAGAAAATCCGAATGAGTTTAAGCATACAAATGAAAATCACTATTAGTAGATGTAGCAGTAAGCTGAGGCTTTAAATACATTCGCACTGCTTGGCATGGCTTCCTTATTCTTATAATCTACCAAAAGAATATGTCTCCAGATAGGTCACCCATGGAGAGGATGAAGTGGGGCAGAAATACAACTTGAAGTCCAGAGTCCCACTCAGCTAAAAGTCACCTGATACACAACCATCCTAGTCCTCAGGTCTGTGGGCAAAAAAAATGTAAGTGTTTATTGTATGTCATACCTCTTAAGAGTTATTTGTTACATAGTATGAGTGTAACAATAGCTGACTAAGCTTTTACTTAAAGGAATATATTTAACAAAGCATTATGGAAAAGTTTAAAAATAAAACTACCATATCACACACATCAAGTGGATATTACAGATCTTTTTTATAAAGGAGAAAATACTTTAAAGTTCATAAATAGTAAATTTCGTCAATTGAAATTTTGATTATATGGACTAAATAACATCACAGATTCAGATAAAGGAGAAATTTGGAAGTTAATAGACTAACCACAAGATCTAATATTTATTGCAAAGAAAGAAAAAAAGATAGGAAAATAAATTAAAACAATGGACAGTTCTAAAAACAAAGAAAGGGAATAAAGAAAAATAATCAGGGGGAGAAAAAACTCTCAGAATTAAGAGCTCATCAAATGTTTGAGCAGAACCGAAGGAAAAGGAACTCTCTCTGATAAATGACGGCAAATTTTCATTACAATAAAAATTTGAAAGCGAAACAGAGAGAGTGAAAAGAGACAAGGAGTGAAAAAGATATACATGCAAAATACAATATGTAGTTTAATACCAATGATTTCATCAGCCACATTAGATTTAAAAATTAAAAAAATAAACTTGGATATGCTAGGAACAGTGGAAAATGTCACTAACTTACTGAGGGGTATTTTCAGAAACCTGTGGCAAATATCACACTTAATGTTAAAAGAACTAAGTTTTCCTTCTATAGTTTTTCAATTTTACTTTTCACCTTCAAATAAATCATCTACCAATATATACTTTTCCTCTAAATTTGTATAAATTTTTACAAATATTTTGAACAATTTCACAATAGTTCATTTTATGCACAGATATAGTCTAATCTATTAAATCAGTCTTTATTATGAGGGTGATAGTTTCTAGTGTATGAGTATGTTCACATTTCCCACATATGACATATAGGAATATGACACACACTCATATGTCATGACATGAGAAATTTCCCATATGTTCTCAAACTCTGACCTGATACTACCAAATTTTTGGACAAAACTAATAACTGAAAATAAACCTTATGGTCTTCTAAAAGTATTAGTTTAAAATACTATCAAAGCTAATGATCATCTCATATTTATTCATCTAACAGATAGAACTCACTTACTGTGCAGAAGATCTACCCTGTATACTTGGCATCCATTGCTGACCCAGACATAATTTCCTGCCCTCATGAATTCTGTGTATTTCTTCCTTTTCAAGCCATCCATTAATGTAATCAGCTAGTGATCTTGTCTCCTTCAGTTTTCAAAAGCTATTCATACATTAGGCTAATAATCCTTTGTCATATGTATTACTGTCACAGCAGAATAACAAGACACACTCGTGGAAGCTGACAACAGATACAAACAAGCTTTATGACTGGTAGATGAAGTCCACTGAGTTTCAATCCCAGGAGAAGAAAACAGTAGTTTATATATGGTTAGTCCAGTTTCTAACAATAGCAGAGAGACAGTGTACAGGTTTTATCCAATCATATCATGGTTGCATGGGGCAATTTTGATTAGCTAGGCATTTCAACATTTACAAGAAACAGAAACTTAAGGAAACAGAAACTTAAAATGGAACATGTTTACAAGATTGTGTCAGTGGTGCTGTTTCTTTTTTTTTTCTGCATCATTACAATACAGTTAATGTGTTGTTAGTATTTGACCTTTATGTTTTTTTTTTACAACTCAAAAAAATTTTGATTTTCTATAGACACATCTTTTAATATTTCCCTGTATATTTCTAGTCACTTATCCCAGAATTATAGAAATGCTCACCTACACTGTCTTGTAATATCCTCATAATTATTAAACTTTTAACTTTAAAATTATCAGATAATATGCAAAATAAATTTATTCACTGGTCTTAAGAATTGTATATAACGTGAATTATGTAGGTACCATATATAACATGAGCTATGTATATTTGGCAGTGGAAGTGATTTTACATACTAAAAGTATGTTATACCCCTGTACACAGAATAGACTCACATCAAATCACTTATGTAAAAATATTCCTCCTGGAAGCAAAATTATTGCCTTTAAAATAAGGTCCAAATTCCTCAGCATAGCTCTTACCCCTGTTACAGTGGGCCTCCCCAAACTCTCCCAAGCATAGCCCACTTGCTCTTCCTGACTCCCCACCTTTCCCTCTGCAGGTCCCTGCAAGTGGCATCCCTTCTCCCTGTGGTCCTTGATACAAACTACTCCTCCATCCTGACCTCAGTTGGTTAATCCCCTTCAATTAGCTAACTCCTAATTAACCTTCTGATCAAAGCTTTAATATTCTTCCTTGGACGTAGGCAGGCAGACTATTTCTTAAATATTGATTGGGCCGCCTCTTAAATGCTAGCCTTTCATATACATCTTCTCTCCACTCTCCAAAGAAGACTGATGAAATCATGACAGCCTCATTACTCGACCATAACAACTATGGGTTAAGAATCCCTAACCTGAAAATCCCAAATCCTAAGTGCTCTAAAATGTAAAGCTTTTTAAATTCTGTGGCACTGTAAGTGGAAAATTCCACACCCAGCATCACATAACAGGTCGCAGCCAAAATTCAGATGCATTGGGAAGTTGTGTATAGCAAGATATATACTTAAAACTCATGAGTTGTGGGGAAAGACAATCAGAACTTATTGAATTGTTCTGATGCAATAAAACAGTGAAGATCATCTTATTTTCTCTTTGTCTTCTAAAGGTCATTATGATGATGCTGGAAGAAAAGCAAGAAATTCAAATACTGAAAATATATTATAGTAGCTTAAATGATGGTGAGTTTTGTCTATAAAGATAATAAATGAGGAAGCAACAATTCTCAAACTGCTGCTTTGACAGGGAGCTTTTATTTTTGTCTTCTGATTTACATGTATGACCTAAGCCAGGTGAATAATATGCCTTATTTCTTTACCATGTTTTATACAGACAGCCTGCTATGTAGACTGTTATGCAGATGTCCAATAATTGGTACAGGAGTTTATTTCTAACTGTGCCTTAAGCAGAACAAATGCTTTTTTATATATTTCCTTACCTTAATAATATAAATTTTTAAAATAAACACAGATGCACTGAAATATTTTGTAACATTAGCTTCAGGCCAAGTGAATAAGGTGTGTATGAGACATAAATAAATTTCACGTTCAGACTTGGATCCCATCCCCAAAATATCCCATGATGTATATACAACTGTTTCAGAATCTGACAAATTTAAAATCTGAGTTACTTCTGACCTCAAGCATTTTGAATAAAGGGTGTTTAAATTTACTGGGCAGCAAGCACCTTGCCTTTTCATCGGTGTGTCCCCAGCAGCTGACAAAGAAATCAAAGTGAATGTGGACAAAATAGTAAACTGACAAAAGCCGGGAGGGAAGTTGGAGGTAGTATTCTTTTAGCTGTTCAAAGACCTGTGCCACGGTTGATTTTGAAAGAACACTGGCTTGGATGTCACAGAACTTGTTTCGACAGGTGACAACATCCAACTATAATTCCATAGCTTGGACCTGTATACCTTATCACCACTGGTTGCCTCATCTATTAATTACCTATGTTCTGCAAGCCTATATTTCTGGAGCTCTCATTAGGTGCTATGCATTGCACTGCTTTCTTAATTATATTACCTATATGTCCTATGATAAAGATACAATTGTTGTCTTTACTATTACACTGGAGACTTTTAGGACACAGAACCCATAGAAGGAAGCTGGAAGGGGCCACTTGGCCTAGTGAGGACGCTTGAAGCTCATGCAGTGGAGTCTGTACCTTGAAGAGGTTCACATAGTTTGAAAATAGCAGAGCTGCGGTTCTGACACAGAACTCCCTGGCCCCTGGACGTGAGCGTTTTATCACTGTTTAAACTTTACTTCTGTCAAAACAGGAGAGTTGAAAGTGGGCAGGCTTTGTGAAACTGTCAAACACTCAGCAAATGCAGGTAAGAAGGAGCCATTCCTTTTAGGACAAAGAAGGCAACAGTATCAACTGGATGCGTGTTTGCCATCAGGGAGGAAAGAATGGCTGGGATTTCAGATGTGATCCAAGCTCAATGTGTCTGGTCCAAGGTTATTTCTGATTCCAGGCCACTGTGTTCTGGTTTCTATCAACACTGAAATAAACACCACTTTGCAATCTGCACCTTGTATTAATGATGTGACTCACTTAATGAGGATTTTGCTGACTCACATCAATCTTCCCTCTAGGAGAGGCCCATCAAAGAACAGTAGACAGTTGCCAGCCTGTCTACTCCGTATCAGTATTTGGTGATGAAAATGTAGACAACCTCTGCATCCAAAAGAAGGGAAAGAAGATGCCCAAAGACTCAAGACCAATGCACACATGTACCTGCACTCACGTACACACACAGAGCTTAATAGTCTATTTTATTGAGTTTACCTGTTCATTGTTGTTTAAGTTCCTGATAGCGGAACAGCCATGGATGGATCACTCTTAAAATCTGACCATAAAATATTCTCCAAATGGGCAAAGTGAAAGGAAAGCTCTGAATATGGAAAGGATTCAATAAGATGTGGGAGATACTGCATTGCAAAATCTCTCCAATTTAGCCTCCCAGTCTGACACAAAGGAATGCAATATTCAGCCTTGATGACAATGTGATTTAATGTAGTCTAACTCACAGAGCACTGTGGACTGACAATGGCAGCATGGTCCCCACAGCTTGAAACAGAAAATGTATCTCTGTCTACAGACAATTTCACACTGACCATATTTTGCTTAAAAATTGTTTATTTGTATAGTTGTTTGTTATATGTAAAAAAGTCTTTACTTTGTCTACCAACTCTAGGTCTGGTTTTTCTCACTGTCCACACTAAGTTCTCAGGAATCATCTGAAGCTAAGTGCAAGTTTGGTTTTTGGATTCCTATCAGAATACAAAACCTCTTATTCTTATTCTACACATGAAAAGCTTATTCTACAATGAAAAGCTTCAGTCTGGATAGATTCATTCCTGAATTTTACAACAAATTTAGAAAAAAAAAATCTAATGCACTATTGATGAAACTCTAATGAAATTGAAAGGGAAGCAGTACTCCCCAAATCATTACTGAAAGTGGATATTAGCCTGATACCAAAACCAGAGAAGGACCCAACCAAAACTGAAAACTACAGGCCAGTCTCCCTAATGAACATAGATGCAAAAACCCTCAATATGACACAGGAAGCAGAATGCAACAAATCAAGATTATATTCCATGATGAACTAAGATTCACTCCAGGGATTCAGGGATGTTTAACATATGCAAATAAATAAATGTAATATACTATATTAACAGAACCAAGGATAAAAGCCATATGATCATCTCAATCATGCAAAAACAGTGTTTGACAAAGTCCAACACTCATTCATGATAAAAACCTACAGAAAATTCAAATAGGTGGTCTTTATCTCAATCTGATAAAAGCCATCAATAGAATAGATGGATACAAAGTCAACACTAAAAAATCAAATCTGTGCTGAAATAATAAACTCACTAAGAGAAAAAATAGGCAAACAAAATCTTTCATAATAGCATCACAAAATTAAATACTTAGGAATACATCTAGCAAAAGGAAGTAAAACATCTATATATTGGAAATGACAGTAATCTGAAAAAGGAAATTGAAAAGGAGATCAGAAAATGGAAATACCTTGCTCATGGTTAAGAAGAACCAATACAGTGAAAATAGACATGTTCCCAAAATTGTTATACAACTCTAACGCAATACCAGTGAAAATATGTTTAGAATTCCTCACAGAACTGGAGAAAATATTTCTAAATTCATTTGGAACCAGAAGAGACTTAGAAGTAGCAAAAATAATTCTAGGCAACAAAGACAAGGAAGGGGGTATTACAATCTTTTACTTGAAATTATTTAAAGCTGAATTACAATCTTTTGTAATTCAATCTTTTGTATTACAATCTTTTACTTGAAATTATTTAAATAATTAATTATTTAATTATTTTTAATAATTAAAAGCTACCATGATAAAAGCAGTACTTTTTGGTACTGCCAAAAAAAAAAGAAGAAGACCTGAGGATCAGTGAAACAGATTGGAAGATGCAGAAACAACTCCAAACACACTCAGTCACCTTAACTTTGAAAAAGGGGCCCAACAGGTTCACTGGAAGAAAGATAGCTTCTTTAATAAGTGATGCTGGAGAAACTGGCTTTTCATATACTGAAGACTAAAACTAGACCCATGTCTCTAACCATACTAAAATAAAATAAAAAAGATCTAAGTACTAAAACAGAAATGTCAAATCTGCTGGAATTGACAATAGCCAGAACTCTTTAAGACATAGGTTTAGAGAACGATTTCATGAACAAAATCCTGATTGCATGGAAAATACTACAAAGAATCAACAACTGGAATCTTATCTTATTAAAAAGCACAGCAAAAGAAATCACCAAGAAAGTGAAAAGACAGCCTACAAAGTGGTAAAAAACTATTATGATTGAGATGTTCTTTAGACAAAGGACTAATGTCTAGAACATATAAGGAATTTTAAAAAACCACTCCTCAGATTTAAAGACAGAATCCAAAATGGGCATAAATACATACCTCTTATACAAAGAAATAAAAATGGCAAATAAATATATGAAAAAATGCTCAACATCTTTGGTCATCCAAGAGATGAAAATTAAAACAACAGTGAGACTCTTTCTCATCCCAGAAAGAATGGCTATCATCAAGAAATCAATCAATAATACACACTGGAGGGGCTGTGGGGAAAAACAAACCCACCTCCACTGTTGGTGGGAGTGCAGGTTTGTGCAACCACGACGGAGAACAATGTCAAGGGTCCTCAAAAGACTAGGATAAGCAGTCCCATTTGACCCAGCTATTCTTTCCAGAATTAAAAGCATCATACCACAGTGATACATACACACCCATATCTATAGCACAGTTTTTTAATAGCTAAATCTTGGAAACAGACCATATACCCATTATTTGAGGAATGGATAAAAAGTGTGTGTGTGTGTGTGTGTGTGTGTGTGTGTGTGTGTGTGTGTGTGTGAAATAAGAGTACTATTCAGCCATAAAACTGTATAAACTTAAGACGTTTCTAGGTAAATGGCCGCATCTTGAAACCACACTTTTAAGTGAAATAAATCAGACGCACAAGTGTAAATACTGCATTATCTCCCTGGCATGAGATCCTGAAAGAGTAAATAGGGACCAAAATGCACAATAGATATTGTGAAATAGGAAGCAATCTTTCAGAATGAAAAAAGAACTAGTGAAGGAGGAGGGGAATAGGAAGGAAGGAAAAAATGATAAAAGAAGAATAAAATGGAAACAAAGCTCTGTAAGTAAGGAGGAAAGGAGGGATTGAAAGTGGGAAGAGGATTGGAAAAAAGAGGACTCAAGATATATTGTATAAAGATACAAATTCCCTATGATGAATGTGATCATTATGTATGTCTAGATTGTACCAATAAACTTTGAAAAAAGATATTAAGTGGAAAATTCCAGAAATAATTCTTAAAATCTGAGCAGCATGATGAAATTTCAGTCACACTCCCTCCCACCTGGGGCATGAATCATCCTTTTGCCCACTGTACATTGTATATACATGTAAGATAATCTGAGGGATTCAAAGGAATTTCTTTAGAGGACTTTGAATAACACACTTAGACAACATAGTATATCTATGTGATTCAGAGTGAGGATTCTCTACAAAGCAGCCACTTCCTCCTGTGATGTGTGACTGTATCCAAGCCATGTGGACTTCACAACTGGCTTTGCCAGAGCACTTGGAGAAGAAATCAGTAAAGCCAAAAGAAGCAAAATGGGAGATTCTCCTCAAAATCATATTCCTTTCTGTACCAGGAAGTGCCCGCTACCTCACCTATAGTTGTAGGCTGGTTATAGGAGAGAAGACCTGCAGAGAGAATGTTCTCTGCTGAACACCATCCACTCCCATCTGAACTGGTAGCAAACTATGTTGGTTAGTTTCTATCATGAGACCAAATGCTTGAGAAAATCAACTTGTAAAGAGAGGCTGCTCATCTGGCCTAATGTTTTAGAGGTTTCACATTGTGATCAGTTGGCTTTGTTGCTTTGGGTATGTAGCAGTGAAACATAGTAGAGTAATATAACTCCATAGATGGCCAGGAAGCAAAAGAGATTGGGGAAGAAGAAGGTACAGGATCTCACAGTTCCCTCCTGCAAGGGCACACCACCGATGGAAGAAAGGGTTTCTACTAGGCCTCGCTTTGTAAAGATTCTTCCATCTCCTATAATGCTTCCCAGGAGACCAAGCCTTCAACACAGGGGCTTTGGGGGGGCATTTAAATCCAAAATGTAGTACAGATCACCCAAGTTCAGACCTTAGAGCAAGACCCTGGAAAAGAAGGGGATAAGCACATGATACAGCCATTATTGAAAGGGTCAAACAACATGAAAATGAGAGACATGGATACGTAAGTTCACGAGGTAAAGGAGGAATGAGAGGAAATGATAGAAAATGATCAGGATGCTGGTGTGTAGGGGATGCCTTTTGCCCTTGTGAGCAACTGAACTTCCACTTACAGACTAACCAAGCTGCAAGTCAGACGGAAAGGGGTATGGTTTGCCCAGGAGAAATACATTCTGCTAGTATTTAACCTGAGTTGCCTCAGCCTTAGAGGGTTGGCAAAAGCCAATTTCTCCTGTACTCCAGAATGAAGCAACTTTAAGTAATGATCAGAAGTCCTGGAATTAGCAAGAAAGAAAACACAACCCCAAGTTCCTGTTCAAACATGTCCTGTCGAGTATTCCTTACCAGCTAACATGCTCACTATGACAATGTGATATGTTGGATACATGTTATAGCATCATATTTGTTCTTCAGTGATACACATCAGATGGAGGAAGGACAAAAACATGTGTTTTAATGTCACTGAACCCATGAAGTTTTAAGTCACTCAGCCTTGAGGAGCCATCCGAGACCCTACTGAGAAGGTCGCATATCATCTAACAATCTGGAAGCGTAGCTTCACTGCCCTATTGGTTAGGGCTGGAGATTATCTCCCTGTGGGAGAGGGTTATGTCCTGTCATAAGTGGGAGCAAAACTGTACATGTATATTCAAGTAGCCACAAGGGCAGGCTGACAGGGACAACTACTTGGCTCCAACATCTGTTCTAGCTCAGAAATAAATGTTTAGCTGATCACATAGCTATTCAGCAGAAAGTCTTTGCTTCATAGAACCCCTAGCATTGTGACCATGTGACTTTTGCCCAGTGCGAAGAAAGCCACTGTAGTCTATGCAGCTCTTGGGAAGCTTCATTTTAACGGCAAGTGTCAGGCTTACCTTGGGGTTCCCTCCTGCATGTGGAGTGGACTGAAAATGCAATGAGTAGTACCGGAACACGTTTTTGTTTCCAAGAAATAGCAGCAATGAAAGGGAAAGGTAGGTGGAGCTGGGATGTTTGTAACTGTTAATTTGAATTTCCACAGTAGGTCCTCTCCATTGGCATGAAATAAATAAGCTTCAGTGTGCTAAAATTACTGTTTTCTTTTTTTCTAGTATTTGCAAATGTAACTATAAAATATGTATATGACTGAAAATTATTCAAAGAAATATTTTCAATTTGTAGATGAAATAAGGAGTCCATACAAAGGAAACTGTGGTGAGGAAACTCAACAGTAAACACTGAAGCAGTTAAAGTAAAAAATAAAAAAATCACAAAACTAATGCACTGGGGCTGGGGATTTAGCTCAGCAGTATAGGCGCCTGCCTTGCAAGCACGTGGTGGTAAGTTTGATCCCCGATACCAAAAATAAAAATAAAATAAAATAAAAATTTAAAAAGCTGTCAGTCAAAACTAATGCAATGAATATAATTAACAAATGAAAGTTTCATGATGTGATGATAGTATTTTAAAAACATTTAAAGATACTTTAGATCCTATTTATCATTACAATATCATTGTTCATTTAGTATTGTTCTAACATGGAGTTACATTCTCAGACTCTGCAACTATTCTAAATATATACTATGACATTATTGCATTCAAATTCTAGAAAACTCTATTCTACTATTACTGTGGTCATGTTAGAGATGAGAAAACTCAGGCATGGAGAAGACAAATCCTTGGATCACCACTATATTTGTCAATCAAAACCTAAGAAATAGCAGAGAAAAATGTGAAATTAAACAGGAGGACTAATTGCATTATTTTCCATAAAAAGGACTAACAAATGTGATGTTCCTATAATTGGCAATTAAGTTATCAATGACAATGAAGGAAAAGAATATATCTCATCTAAGTCATGGCTGGAAAAGTTATTTAGAAGAAGTTTTTTTTTCTTTTAAAGAGGATAAAGTCAAGGAAAATAAAATAGAATAAAACCAATCAAAATAAACCAGTGCAAGTGGTACAGGACTTCAAAACAACATGAAATCAACAATGCCTCTTGTCTTCAAAATAGCTGCAGATGCCCTCAGACACAATGAAAGTCAAACAGAACAAAATAGAACCAGTAAAAACAAAACAATGAGTACAATAAAGGACTTCAATACAAGACAATAGTAAATTCAAAATGGCTACCATAACATATGTTGCCATCTTTGAAATAGCTGTACATGCCATCGAATATGACATAAAGAAAACAGAAGAGAACAAAACCCAACCTAACAAAACAATGAAACTGATACAGACCTTC
>PVJX010025744.1:0-26569 GCA_004027295.1 Dolichotis patagonum | reverse complement strand
CAAAATAACTATGTAAATTCACATTTTGAATTGAATTAGAGCATCAAGATGACCGTAAGAACATAACTAAAGACGCAAAACAGGAAGAGTTAAGTGTGTTGGGAGGGGGAGTATTTTGAGGTTGATTAGTAGCAATGTATCACTTACCATAATTTTTAATTTAAACGTTCGCTATAGTTTTTTATTGTATTGCATAGACTTTTACACCTGTATGTAATACCAGGCCTGTGAATAAAACCAAGAAGAAACGGATTTATATGACTTGGTAGTAAAACAAAGCTGTCAGATGGGCCATTTGGAAAGAAGTAGATGTGTCCTGGTGAGCGGCCGGTGCTTTCCCTTCTCGGCTTGGTTGTTTAGGCTAAAACTCAAAATTGATGTCTGTGTTCAAGGGGAAATAAGTTTCTCTGTTGCAATTTTTCATTTTTAATAATATTAGTTCAAATTTCTCCAGTGCCTTTTATTCCATTAGCTCAAAGCACTTTTCAAACAGCTAATGAATTACACTTCCTGACATTCCAGCGAGGCAGAAAACGTCCCATCCATTTTCATAGTAAAATGCTTCACTTCTAACAGCATAAGCCATTAGAGAGAGGCCACAATTTAAAACAAAAAAAAAAGTCATCATTTGTTCCCTTTCCATGTTGTCTCCCTGTTCATAGGTAAATCTGAGGCATGAAGAGGTTTAAAGTAATCATCAAAAAGGAGCCATTAGGCCCTGAGATTTTGTCTGTCCTATGTCTGAAATTACCTGCGGGGAAATTTATCCTCCCAGAGTTTCTCAGATTCTTAGTGGGAGGACAAGGAACAAAAGGGAGAGGCCCCAGACCTGGTCCCACCTCACCAGGCACCTCCAATACCTGTTCAGAATTCATGAGGCTGAAACACAAAGCTTGAAAAGAACAAGTTCGGTGACAAAAGTTATTTCCCCATACAGTGAATCAGTGACAACATCATCCATTATACTATGAGAGAAAAAGCAATTGCCAAAGAGAGCCATGTTAATTTCAGGTCTATTTAAATTCCAAGTCCCTGTTTTATAAAAATCTATCCTGAATGAGTCGTTTTGGGTCTATAAACAAACAAATGAGATGAGATGAAAGTAACTGAATGAGTCCATTTGTTTCCAGTTTAAACAATCAAATATGATAAAAAAAAAAAAAAAACTCTGTACTTTCTGGAGTTTCTCCATTTCATCATACTTTCTGGAGTTTCTCCATCATTTCTGGAGTTTTTGCTTTGCAAACTTCACCAAGGGGACAGGGAGACTTTGCTGTGTTCAAGATCTGCCACATTGAGCATAGTAAGATATGTGAAGGAATTATTTACCACCTAAGAGTACGCCATTTAAAATCGTAAGTGCATGTTGTCGTCACTGGAAAATTAGACACGGGTTTTAAGAAGCACATTCCTGTACTTTTTCCTTTATGCCAAAAAAGACAGGAATAAGAATCATCCTCTATCTCTAGTGCATCATCAGGGTTTGGTGAATTAAACATGGCAGAGTCCCATGGGCAAGAATGGGTGGGGTGAGGACTGGATATTGACCGCAGAGGTCCCCACAGCTCTGCACAGGGTGACGTGAAAGGTGCAAGGTGAGCAAAGGGCTCGGGAGGAAAATGGAACGATTTGCTAGCCTTGTGAGTCAGAACTGGTGCAGAACTGCAGAAATACAAAGCCAGACATCATCAGCTGCCATTACAGTCTGAACGCCGTTCAAATATATTCTGAAGCCACCTAGAAACTCTACGAAAGATAGACTGCACATAAAAACAACCTTGCAAGCGTTACCGTTACTGCCCCAGTCTCTGGAGATGAAGTAGCCCCGGCCCTAGACCCTGGCTGGGAGAGGCCTCCTGGGCGTCTCAAGCCGCGCTGTGGACCCCAGCTCTGAAAACACGTCTCCCGTGTCAGTCTGTAGCTCCTCCCCACCGACACCAGAGGGCGGTCCACAGCCAGTGTTCACTGCGGGGGGGGGGGCACCTCCCCACCCCGCGTAAGGAAAACACCCAGAAGACGGCGAAACACACTACATACAGATGTGGTAACGCATATTCAGGTGAATATATCAACCCAATTTAAACCCATAAAAACGTGGAGACTACCTCAGCTTTTTAAGAGCAAGACACATGAGCTTATAGATGTAATTCTATCACATCGGTTATTCTCCTAATGATTTCCTTGGGAAATAGAAAAAATGGATATCGCTCATTTGACTTGACGGATGCAAGAGATAAAATGCGAGAGATGAAAATTATCTCCACGACGTAAAAAAAAGTCAGTGAAAAGGAAAAAATAGAATTTAAGCGAATAGGAATCACTTGGACTTTTTTGGACACTTAAGTAAAAACTGGGTAAAACGTAAAATAAGAATGTTAAGTGTGTATGCTTTCTTATATTTCCTGTGAAACTACCTTTCAAATAAAGCTCAGCGCCAGGTCCCCAACAAACTATGTTAAGATTCCAGAATAAAGCACAGCTTCCACCTTTCATTCATACACTGCAGTACCCGCCTGTGGGTTTGCTGCTCTAACGCTGCTCTCTGCAGAGAGTCTATGCTTAGGACACTTGGCTGTGGAGCTGGTTAGCATAAATAACACACATTTCTGTAGCTGTGTCACTCGAAATTAACCTGAATGATCAAAGAACATCGAGACTGAGGGCTAGCTGAATTGTGTGTGTGCGCGCGTGTGTGTGGTACCGGGGATCAAACTCCCGACCTCGCGCTTGCCAGGCAGGTGCTTTCACCGCTGAGCCAAATCCCCGGCCCCAAGATGAATTTCTTCTTGCAAAGCTCCTGTTTATGCTACAAAGAAGTAAAAATCTGTCCTCCACCTGTCTGACACACACTCCTGGTTAACAGGGGCCATATGAGACTTTCCCAGTGCCTTCCCCACGGCCTGTGTTGGTCGTTAAGATGATGTCCCTAGTGGCTTTCTGTCGCCGATGATGGTTATTGCTTTTAGTGTGAGTGACACATGTCACTTTAAAAATAGATGAATTCCTCACCAGGGGAAAACACCTAGAATGCAGTGGGATTAATTTTGTGCTCAAAGGGTAAATTTTGCATCCTCAACTGAAGTTGGCTTCCCGCTTTCATAAGCCTTCACTTTCTGAGTTCGTGTGTCTCACACAGTGCCCAAAATGTCATGTTCCCTTCTCATCTGACCGCTTTGGGAGGTCAGGGGTGCTATCTCTCCTTGTAGGCGACTTGTGTCGCCTACAAGTTACATGCTATTTTAGGCTGGTTTGCAATCAGGAAATACAGATGAATCAGCAAATGTGGACTTTTTAGTTGCTTACCTTATGGACCAAAGCACTGTTCTTCATTCTGCCTATTTGATACATTAGCAGCTAGGATTTCACTATCGAAAGAGGCAGGTATCATTTTCCCTTTCAGGGCCTTGGGTTCCAGTCTGTAGTCAGAGAACAATGACCAAACATAGGCTTCACTCATGCTACAGAGCAAGGAAGGCACATTAAGACCTATAGTTGAACTGTTCAGCTTTATGGTGTTGCACAAACTATATATATATACACACACACACACACACACACACACACACACACACACACATATTCAGTAGAAACCCTGGTTCAGATTTGGAACTTTACTCTTTTCTTGGACTGGCTATGTCAAACAGTGGCAGCGAAGTGTACTTCCAAGTCTGCCACACTGACACAAGAAGAAACACCCAGCACTCTGCAGTGTGCTAAGCCATGGCATTCAGCAGGCTCATATCCTCAACTCAACAAACATAAGCACATGGTAAATGCTGGGGCATCTGCATGTATGTGCATCTTTACAATGACTACCTTAAGCTCAGGAGATTCTCCATTAACCTGTTTTACCCATTCAGAAACTATTCCCACTTTCTGAAGATAACCTGCTCTCCTTGACAAGGATGAATTCCACCTGTGTTTCTACAGCACTCTCTACAGAGGCACAGGAGGCAACGAAATGGAAGCAAGCATCACAGAAGGGAAAGCTAGAATTGAACTACTTGCTTGTTCACTTTTTTCTCTACTGACAAAAATAATGCCTTAAAGGAGGGAAAAGAGAAGACCTAAGAACTATTATTTTTTGCAAATCATAAATTTTATGGGGAAGCGAGGTTTTAAAGCATTCTGCTCAAGTTCCTCTAACATATTATTTTGGCCTGCAGCTCAAAGGAAGAGAGGTTGTGTCCACGTATGGGTGTTATTTAGGAATCGTCACCCTGGGGTTGAATGCTAGCCCTACCACCTACAAATTTTGTAATCCTGGGCATCTTTTCCTAGTCCTACCTTTTTCCTAGACACTAGATTTTGACAAAAAAGGATATTTCATAAAGTTTAATTTGTCAATGTGGAGATCCTCAAAAAACCTAAAACTAGAAATCCATTTGACCCACTATTTCCCTTCTAGGTATCTTCCCAAATGAGTTAGAGACATCGTCTTGCAGCGATGCCTCCATTCCCACGTTTAAGCAGCACGGTTCTGAATAGTGAAATCTCAGAAGCACCCTATAGGTCCATCAATAGAGGAGCGCACACATAAAATGTGGTATTTACACACCATGCTGCAATAAAGAAAGATAAACCTCAATCATCTGTAGGCAAATGGATGCACCTGGAGACCACAATGTTAAGTGAACTAAATCAGACACAAGCTCAAATAGCACATGAGAGCCAAAACTATATAAATGAAGGACAAAATAAAAGATAGAACATGGATGTAGGTAGCTAGATCTTTCTTAAATGACAAAGAGATCAAGAGATTGGGGGGAGGAAGAATGGAACAAAAGGGGATGAAGAAAATAATTAAGATCTGCCATGTACGTGTCCTAACTGCACACAGGGAATGTAAACATAATGTACTGAAAACACGCATTAATAAAGAAAGTTATCTGAAAAAAATAAAGCTTAGTAATACTGTTACACTTGGGGTGATGGTGAGATGTTACCTAATGTGGTGATTACATGAAATTATTTTTTATCGGTACCAGTGATTGAACTCATGACCACACACTTGCAAGGCAGGTGCTTATGCCACTGAGCTAAATCCCCAGCCCCACGTGAGATTTTTATATACAGGTTTGTATCATGCATCAAACATAGTTTTAAATAAACTTTTTCCCTTTATAATCTAAGGTGAAAGAGACAGCTCCATCTCTTCTTTTCCATGTTTTAGGCAGCATTTGTTTGCCAGGCCACAGAATCTGATTTAAGAAACTGTTTCCTCATTCTAGTTTGGATCTCCCCAAAATAAAGGGAATTCCCTTGCAGAGCATCAAACTCCAGACATTATTCAGTTTCTTTTTTCAGAGCAGCTCTTGCCTTCTGTTCCTAGGAAGAGGCTCCCTTTATTTGTCCCTAATTCTCAGTTACCTGCAGTTGCCCTGAATTTCTTTGCCGTCTGACAACAACGAGAACTTGTCTTCCAGAGTTTTAAAAGTGCAGCAACCCTGTGAATAAAGACACATGAGTGTCTTTTTTTTTTTTTCCAATTTGGAGAGGAAATGTTGAATCACAGAGTACTTGTATCTTCAGCTTTTCTATTTAAGGTCAAGTTGTTTTTCAATGGGGTTTTAACAAGTTCTTCTCCCACCAGCAGTGTAGGATGATACTCTTTTCCTCTGTTCAGGTCAACCAGGGAGGCACTGTCAGGAGTGTTAAGTGTTGCTTACTGGGTAGGTGGATAGTGGTACATAAGAGTTCAATTTGCAGGGCCCTCTTTGCTAAAAGATCTCCCTGGCCATTGAATTTCCTCTTTTCCAAAGTGATTCTTCAAGTCTTCTGGCCATTTTTCTATGGGGTTGTAGGGACTCTGGTTTTATTCTTGATTTTTTCCATCTCTGGGATTTCTCTTCCCCTTCTCTTGATGCAGTGCTGCTTTTAGGAATAGGAGTTCTTATTTGTAGTCATTTTATTAATAATTTGTTTTATGGTTAGTGCTTTTTTACCTTCTTTAAAAGAAAGTCTACCCTGCTATGATTGTATCAGTTCAATTCTCCCTCCCTCCGTTTTGGGGGAAGATTGAGTTTAGCAGACTCTTGAAAGCTGCTGATTCAGCCTTGATTCAACAGTGCTGAACCATACTTAGAACAATTCTTTCCCATTAAATGGAAACTGCTTCAGTGGCAGAAATAATATTTTATCCTTTCACTGGAATGATGACTTCCTAAAATGTTCTCATTGCTTGTACACCTGTAGATTTGCTGGTTTAAGGCAAACCCTTCACAGAAAATCTTCAGTAAGAGACATGTTTTTACTGATGGCTTGATTTTAGAGAAAATGCTACAAAAACACAGGCTCTTCACTAGAGAAGGTAGTGAATAACAGGAGAAATGGCGTGATGGTTCAACCATCATTACACATTGTTATGGTTTTGCATAGATGTCCCGCCAGAGCCTCATGTGGTCATGGGTGGAGCTTTTCAGAGGCAGCTGGATCTAGAGTGTGTGAATTGGGATTAAGGGTGTGATGCTGTGATTGATTCATGGTGTGATGCTAGGATGAAGGGTGCCCTACCCTGCACATGAGTGCTACCAACCCATAGGAACAAAATATAAGGAACAGAAAGAGGCCTGCTATTGTTGCTTATTGCTTGCTCCTTGCTGCTTGCAACTTTGCTGCTGGCTGCCTTCTACCTGCTCTGCTTTGCCATGGCTGTTTCTCCTCTGCAATCTCCCTCTGCCATGCTAGGTGCCTTGGAGCCAGCTGATTATGGACTGAAACCTCTACAAACTGTGAGCCACTAAACCTTTCCTCCTTTAACTTTGAGTATTGGGTATTTTGTTTTAGCAGTATTTTGAGAAAAGTAACTAAGACAAACATGATTCAGTTTTATCTAGGAGTAAGTTTTTTCTCTATGCTAACAATGAAATTAAAAAATGATCAGTACTAGCCCAACTTTAAAGAGGGAAAAGCAAATGAAAAATGGGGTAGCACAATTCCTAGAATATAGTTAAAAATTCATAGTAACACCTATAGCATCTTCCTGAATGATCTATATCACCATTCTTTATTCTATAGCTTTCAGTTTTAACCAATATGATCAACATTTCCCTGTTAAGAAGATATCCTCCAGGTGCTCACTGATGTGACTGTTACCATCACCCCTTAGACAGGTACCCATCTTGTGGCATGATTAATGCCATACCTGGGCTCTAAATGCCCATTCAAATTGCCAAGGCTTATAGGCACAAACCAGGAAAATACAGCTACAAATCATTCTCCCCAAACAAAAAGGTCAACTGGTATTAAATTAGTTCATTTACAGAACTCATTGAAATTAGCAGCATGTTCTTAAATTGCTTCTTGATTGAGGACATTTGCCTCATTAATTCTAAACAACCTGAAAAGACTATTAAAGTCTTACAGGAAAAAATGACCAAAGGACAGGATGCACAATACACATTACCCAGAGTGAATGTAAATCTCAGAAAATATAAACCTGAAGCAAGAACTCATGATGAGCAAGTTCAACTTCCATGTTCTCCTGGAAATTCTTGTCATTCATGTGTGTGTGTGTGTGTGTGTGTGTGTATGAACATACATATTCTAGTTTGTATCTCATTTCAAAAAGAATTGCCTTGTAAAGCATTAAAATCCAAAGATTTTAACATGTATTGGAAACTAAAATACAGTTTGCTTCATACATACGCTGAGTTTGCCAAGATCGAACTCACTTTGAGAGCTCTATCCAGGCTTTTCTCTGCTTCCTGAGCTTAGGCTGGTTTCTAATCATCTTTCAGAGCTCTGGCAATCCTTTCTGGGCCCAGAAATTGTCCTAAGCACAGTAATTATCACACTAATGTGATTGCCTGTTTTTTCTGTATTTCTGTGAGTTTGTTAAAGATCGAAACTATTTTTTCTATCCCATTTAGATAGAAATCACGGGCCTTGATGGGTACCTAGTAAATTCTCTTCTGTGAAAGAACAAACGAATGAATATATTAGCCCAATACGTACTGAGTTTTGTCCCTGTAAAACGTGTGTCCTCATGGAGACCCGATGATGTCTCTATGAAGCACAACAGTTACCAAAGTGCAAGTCACTAACAGACTCAGATAGGGATTGTTCCATGGAGGGAGCAATTCTTCTCACTCTGAGGCATCAGGGAATACTTCCGGTGTGCGGAATGGTGGGCAGTATCATCCCTTACATTTGAGCATCAGTGATTACTGTGTAGGATACGGAGAAGAAAAAGATGTGATAAGGAAAAGCTGAGCATACAGAAGGAACAATAGGAGCAAAGATCCTTAAAAAAAAGGGTTTATACATTTATTCACTTACTCATTAATCGGTCTTTAAATATATATCGACTCCACCCTACAATGGGCCAGGCACTGTGCTAGACACTTAGATATTCAGTAAGTAGTGAGTTAAACCAAATCAGTCCTTGCTTCTTGATATTTCTATTAAGAGGAAAGGAAAACTTTAAATATCTAATTATATAAGTGCTATTTTCTTATCATTGCAAAGGTGATACATGAACGACAGGTAAAAAGAAGAGAATGGGGAAAGGGAAGTAGGTATTTTTACAATGGATGAAATTTGAGCTGTTCTATGCCTGATACAGGGACCTAGAATATAAGATTAATATACAAATTTTTTAAAAAAGAAAATAACCAACACGAAAGTGACCACTGAAAGGCAGAAAGGTGTGGTCCCTGGAGAATAAGAAAGACCTTGAATAATAAAACTAAGAAGCAAGAGGAGACATCCATGACCTGGTGGTTTGGCAGGAGTAAGTTAAAGCTGCACCTGTTTTATTTCTCCATCAAATTGGAAGCCAGATGATTTCCCCCCAGTAAAAAAGAAAGTTAGAATTTTGTCAAAGGTTGAAGAGCCTGAAAATGGGCATTTGTAGAAAGAAAAATACAGTTCAGCTTGATTTAGGATTTGAATCATGGGAAATTAGGTTAGGAATAGAATGGAGGGGAAAATGTGGGCAGCAACTGTTATGAAAGCTCAGTAGAGCCCCCTTCCCTTTAGCTCCTGGCTGCCTCACTGGAGAGGTAGGAAAAAGGGAACTCACAGCCAGAAGCTACTTTTACAAATTTTTAATGGAAGATTTTTTTTAAAATACCTTTACTCTTTTTGGTTGTGTCACAGACAACCTGGCTCTTCCAAAGGGCACAGAGCACCTGACAATTGCTGCTTTTCCAGTACATGGCCTTGGCCCTTATCAAAGGGTCATCACTGCCACTCAGCTGCCACCCTGAGAACAGATTCTGGAATGGAATCGAGAGACCATGTTACTCATCGGTCTGCTGTCACAGTGCACAGGAGCACAGCTGGGAAGAGAAACCTGGTGGTATCTGTGGCACAAGAAAATGGCTCCAGTTCAGCCTCAGTCTGATCATCAAAAGATCGCCTAAGTCCTGTCCTCTTCCATTTCTGCAAAGGAACCCTTTAACTTGTCTAGTGTTTGAGTATTTTCAAATGCAAATCTTACCAGATAATTTTACTTCCAGCACCAGCCAATCAGTCATGTTTTAACCGTTACTTTCCATACTGTAATGGTTACGAATTCTAGTTGGCTGTCTCAGGCAAATGCTTGATCCTCCTAATCGATTTAGTCTTTTTCTCTTGATCTGATCAAGATATTATACATATTTCAAAATGTAATCATATACAGCATCCCACACTGGAAGGGCAAGCATGATTTGGGAGAAAGGTAGGATTGTATTTTGTATTTTCATGCTAGTTTGTTATTAATGTCCAGGACTGTGATCACCAAGCTGTAGTCTAGTATCTTCAGGGACCATTCTATAATGTCCCCAAGTACCTTTTCCTAGCTTATCTGTTGTTGTTCATTCACATGTTTTCCCTCTTCGAGTATTCCTTTGAGCATGCCCTCCCTAAAGATAGCAATAAGAACTATAGCAGATATTTAATCAGACATAGGGAAATTATCCCCATGTTTCTGGTCCTGAAAAGCAAGGAAATTAAGGGTAAACATAGGCGCAATGCCTGCTAGCATCTTGCTTTGCTCCTGCACTTTCCCAGATATATCTGTCTCCTTGAATGTAAAAGTCTGTGCAGGATCATTCCTGATCCCTAAGACTACATACAGACAACAGTGTTCTATACATCCAAGTATTAATCATGTCCTGAGCACCCCACTGTCCCCTTTCTACTTACCTCCCCCACAAAGTGCTGCTTATGGTTGCATAATTCAGAACTTTGTGTTTTCTATCTTACCTAGATTTTTTATATGTCAAATTACATAGTTGCAACCTGAGAGAAGTCTTACTATAAAATTACATATGCTCACCTTGAGTTATTAATTTCATCCAAATTTCAATTTCAGACAGCTTCAGGCTTGCTTCCCTACCTACCAATGCTCTCATCATCCAAAAACCCTTTGCACCCTCTGTAACCTTTGGCTACCTCGCTACCTTGTTTTGCATAAATATGAGCATGGTACAAATGAGTCTGAGGGAAAAATGGAGCAAAGCAATGCACCAGGAAGCATGAAGGGACTTCTCTGCTCTGCTACTCCCAACTTGGTGACAAAACGGTCAGCATAACATGAGTGCCAAGATAATTACTGGGAATGCTCTTTATGGCTGCATAATTTCCAGCACATCTTAAAAAATTTCTCCACCTGACACAGTGTTCTAAGGTTACTTTTTTAATGAGCTAGTATGTATGAAATATTAATCTTGACATGTAAAAATGGAACTGTTGCTGACAGAGAAGCTCAATGTGCTTTTTCAACTCTTATTATTTTTTTTAACTTGTAGTTCTTATATGCATATTCGATGGTCTGGTGCTATGAAGGATACCAGCAGAATCAAGAAAGACAAACTCAAACTATTCAGACCAGTTGACTGAGTTACATTTCATGGCTTCGTCAGAGCAGGGTTTTATGCAACCACTGATGAATCTTAAAATCCTATTTTGAGAGAAAAAACACATCCTTGTGCAACTCTTACTACCTGCACTTATCTTTGTAAATAAATATATGTTAAAAAGAGAAATTCAAATCCTATCTCTAAGTAATTGTTTCTTTACTATGTGACCCATGTATGATACTCATTTGTTAAAGACAGTTGAAAGGGAAGACTGAAAATCAGACTACAAAGTACTCCTTGCAATGAACTGATCTAATTCTAAACCAAGTGATGTGTCACTAAGAAATTCTCTGGGCTGTAAGAGGATGTGTGCCTAAGAAGACAACACACAGGCTTGTGTTTTCTCCTTTAAGTGGACTCATGATTGACACTCCTGGACTGATCAGTACCAGAATGTCCAGGGGAGCGTCTTCCCTTTTGGATGTTTGTCTTCATACTGTGATGCATTTAATGTAATAGGGGCAGTCAAAAATCTTCCTTAAGGAAGTCAAAGCAGGAAGTAAGGATGGGAGGAAAGATAGACTTTTTATCATGAGAAGTGTTGGTAGCGAAGCTGTCTGTCCCTCTGGTATCTAGGACCAGGTCATGGGAAGCTGAGCTGTGCACAGGCACAGAACGACGTGAACTTCCCCTGGGATAATACAGACAGCTCCTGTCTTGTTCCCCATGTAACCCCAGGCATGAGGCTTTGTTGAAGATTAGACGCTCTTCCTGCTCCAGATCTTACCCTCTCCTTGAAATTGTCTGTGAGCAGCCTCAGTTCCTTTCCCCCATCACGGGGGGCTCTTGGACCAGCAGTTGTGTCTGCCCTACGGAGCAGGCATTGTGTTCCTCATTCTTCGGTTAGTAAAGGAGTTCGGTTTGCACTGACAACTGTTGGTCCCTCTTACTGTCATCCTCACCTCCAGCTCACAGGAGGAGTCTCACGTGGCTCATGACATGGGGATCCTGGTTTCTGGACTTCATGGACTTTCCAGGTCTTGGGGTGCACTTCTCCCCTCTTTCCACTGGGTGCGGGACGCTTTCTGAACAGGCCAGCTGGACATCCAGTAAATGATATTTAATGTCCATGCAAACTCTGTCACAGTTTTTATAAAGTGTAACTCCCCTCACAGGATTTCAGTCAGGGATGTGTGGGTTTCTTTGTTGCAGCCAGTCTTGTTTGTCTGTCTTTCTTTTCTCCCCAGACTCCTTCTCCAGGCCGAGTCTTTAGGGAGGGGGAGTGTCAGGAGTGCAACACCGTGAAAAGAACATTGTCCACTAACACTGTGGGGACCAGCGCATCCTGGATTGGAGAGGGATTTTAAGGGTTGTATTTGCGCTGGTTTTCCTCCAGTGGCCTCTGAGGAAAACTCTCTGGGAAGAAAATTGGCACTTGAGCCTAACAGGATGGTGGGAAGACCTGCCTGCAACTTCACAAACTGTGCTGCACTACTGTGGAGCTTTAAGGATATTCGGTTGCAAGGGAAAGAGCCAGGAGTATGTGCTGTGGGAAGCCCAGCCTGGCGGAGGACGTGGGTTATGTGCGCAGGGTGACCTGGAATGGCACCTCTGCTTCCCTTCCTGGACTCAGTTCCATGTGCCTGGAGTGAAATGTAGATCTGAATAAGTATCTGCTGAAGGAAATTAAAACCTCTCTTTACGTGGAAGCCATCACGATCCACCTCACCGTTCTCCTTACTGTTGTCAGACACGAAAGGCTTTTTGTGACGTATATCTGAACACGTACTAATCCAAAAACCTTTTTAACTGCCTAATATTCCTCTCTGCCCTGCTCTCTGTCAGAGCACTGCAACTGATTCAAATACAAATCCAACTGGCTTGGTGTGTGGACCAGATCAGGGATTGGTCAAATGCAAAAAAGATTAGCCTCTTGCTTGTAGGAAAGTTGTGTAATATTGTGGTTATAAAACGGAACCATAATATCCAGCTGGTGATTAAGGCTATAATCACCCACTCTGAGGAGTGATTTAGGGGCTTGGTAAAAGATTTGCTGCTGCTGCGAGGCTTTTTGTTGGTACCAGAGGCTCCATCATCTGTCGTGTATGTAACGGCAACTAGAAGTTCGGTAACGTGTAGGTCTTGCCAGGCATTTGGCAAGGATCAATTAATTAAATCCTCCATACAACTCTGAGCAATTGATCTTCTTGTGTAAGTAGTGGAGATAATTGTCACATTATAAACAACGATACTCAAAAAGATTAGATAGTTTTCTATTATTATAACAAATATGAGACAACTTTTAAAGAAAAGGTATGTTTTGATTGAATAACCCTGTTTTGGGCTTGAGTTGAAGAGAAAATCTTGGTGGAAGTCCATGGTAAAGCAAAACTACTTACCTCAGGGCCAGGACAAAGACAGAGAGAGAAAGGGGCTGGGTTCTTCTAATCCCCTTTGAGGATAGGTTCCCAGTAACCCATAGACTTTAGGATAGATTCTGCCTCCTAAAGACTCCACCCTATCCCAGTAGTTCCACACGGTGGATTAGGCATTTCACGCATGAACCTTTGGGGGATACTTAAGAGCCAAACAGTAGCCTGTTATGGTTTGTCTTCATGTCTCCCCCAGAGCCTCATGCAGGGGTTTTTCAGAGTTGGCTGAATCTGGAGTGTGTGACCCTGGAATTAAGGGTGTATGCTTAGTAAATCAGTCCACTGACAGGTTTGGCATAGTTCTGCCTTGGATTAATCATGGAAGTGCTATACTTCTCCCAGCCATGGCAGGTAGCCTGCATACAATATAAGGGACAGAAACAGTCTTGTCTTCCCCTTATTGCTTTTGCTACCATCTGCCCACCAGGAACTGTTCGCTGCAAAACCAACCTGCCATGGAGTCAGCTGATTATGAATGGAAACCTCCACAAATGGTAAATGAAATAAACCTTCCTACTTTGTCTTGTGGGTGTCAGATTTTTTTCTCAGCAACAAAAGAAAAGTAACTAAGACAAGCATAAAGACTACCTGCCCAACTTTGCATAGTTTATTAGATTGTATAGTTACCATTTGAGCTAGGACTATCTAGATTCTGAAGCGCTTTACGCCTATGCTTTCCAACCTGGAGACACGGGGCTCCTGTACCCTAGCACCCACAAGTCTCTAACGAAACTTGCTAATTTGGAGTTTAGCTAGAGCAATAACTGACATAAAAAAATACAGGCAACTTCATCATCACTTTGACCTTATTATACCAAATGTAGCTATATGATAATTCTGTAGCTTGAAAGTCCAAGTTTGTGTTTATGAGCATATGTCTTCCAAGTGAATCCCAAATAATGTCATAGAACACCTGACACTTCACTATCTTACTTAAATTTAACTAGAGAAAAATATTAAGAAAGTGGAACCTTCTAGTGGCCTGGCCACCTTGTACAATAAAAGCTACAGGAGATCAGCAGGCAGATTGCCAGCTGATTCTACACAAAGACACTCATCACTAACGTACTGGTACAGTGACGTTAAGATAGTAGTAAAACTATAATGGTGAATAATTCCATTGCTAATCCAATCAAAACTATTTCTAAGCAGGTTTCAAGAACACAACAATGCTAAGACTATCAGTAGTTTACCTGAAGAAGACAATTTTGCAGCATGAAACTTCATGAAAATGTTCAACCATGAATTGATCGACAGCAGTTTTGAGTATGTGCTGTGATTTACTTGAACCGGTTGACATTGCCTTATAGATATTCATACTGTTTTCTAAAACACAATGATGAATTAACATTTTCTGTATTATTAAAGCGAAAACATTAAGAAAGATCAAACATAGACCCAAATTTGAGGCTATGTGTTCAATAATAAGCCAAACATCAGAAATGTAGTTAAAATAGCATCATGCATCATTTTAAATTAGTTACTATTTTGGATTTTATTGTTTTCTCTGATTTTATATTTGATTTATAATTTTACTTTGGATTCACAAGGCAGTTGTAAGAAATACATTGAGTTACATGCTAGTAAGTATTAAGTAACTGGTTTATATCTAGAGGTCCCCCGGAGGCCTCAAAAAGACACAGGGGGAACCTTCGGAAGGTGATTGGATTACAAAGGCTTTCAGCTGGCTTGCTGTTAGAAGGGAGGCCCCGTGGGGAGAGGTAGTTCCCTGTGGGCGGGCGGAACCCTGAAAGTTCTGTCTCTCTTCCTGGCCTCCCCCTTTCCCCTGGCTGCCAGTGCAGGAGCTGCTCCTCCTCTGCCAGGCCACCCTGCCTTGCAGTCACCAGACTAGCAACAGAAACTGCAAACCGAGAGTTAAAGAAACCTCTCCCCTTTTAATGTGCAGGCCTTGGGTGTTGTGCTCAGGAAAGAGGAAAGTAATGTTAACGCATTTGAGCAAATAACTGCAGTTAGTAATGAGGATTTAGAATAATTTTATTTTATATTTACTTTGCATATAAATTGTTATTTGAAGATTTCACTTTGTAGTGTGCAATGCTTCCTTTAGCGGAAGGGGGAAAAAACAAATATTAGAATCTCAACCTGAAAATAAGGCAAACTGGGAAAAGCTAGGTTAAATAAATATTTTTCCATCAGGTTAATACTTTGGTTGGAGAAGCTAGATTCGTATTTATTTTTAAATAGTTCCAGTGATTAAAAGTGATATCAATTTGTTTTCACTGTTAAATAGAGAAATAGATCTATGTATGTAGACAATGGATCTCATGGTCTAAGGATACAAACAGGGATGATACAAAATGTTAGTGATGCCATCTCAGGGACTAAGATACTCAGGAGCCCACAGTGGGGCAGGTCCGCGTGCCGGGGCACCTGGGCGTAGCCTGTCAATTGCAAATCCTGTTAACCAGCCACGCAGTGCAGCAGATCCCAGACCAGCAACTGACACTAATCACCTGACAGGAGGTCAAGCCACGCCCCGAACTGACACCAACCTTCTAGCACATGCTCAAGTGGGCTTCTGATGGGACGGGCAGGATCTAATGTCAGATAAGCCATCTAACACTGCAGCCCTGACCTCCTGTCCCCTCCACTGTGTTTCTGCAGAAATCCCTCCTGCTTGCAGGGCCTATCTGCTTTCCTGCAGAGCACCTTTTCTCCTCCAGAGCTGCTTCCATGCTTTTTCTTCTTTCTTTTGGTCCTAAAATAAATGTTACACTTTCACATTCACGAGCCGTTCCAGCCAGTTCTTTGCAAAGGACAGGAGGAGGCTGGAACTCTCCACAACACTAGTATTTTTTTTCTAATATGATCTATGCTGTTCACCTATTTGTCAAAATCACGCATAATCAGGGAGAAAAAGCCTCTTCCATTGTGGAAAAATTGAACCTAGATTAAAATACAAGAATCAAACTTATGTCACATTTATGAATTTAAGGTAGCTACATATGATCAGTGGTTGAAAAAGAACATTCGATACTGAAATCATTTTCAATTGGACAGTTGAAAAGTTTATTTTTTAAATTTAGATTTCTGTTTTTTTCACAGGCAATTATAAATAAAAAGAGACTTATTTTAAGGATTCTCAGAGGAAGAAAAAGCAAAAAAGAGAGGGAAGGAGTGAGGAATAATGGAAGAAATGATGTAATGCTTCCATTTCAGGCCAGGTCTGAACTCTAGTCTTTTCACAAATAACTAATATCCATTCAGTTAGTATCTATTTGGCCCCTCTGCTGGTTTCCAGACTCTGGGAACTTACCAAGAGAGTAAATATCCGTCTTCCTGGAGTTTATAATGGATGGAGAACGAGGCAATAAGTGACAGGAAGCTTTGTAGCCCGTTAGAGAATAAGTACAAGTTGAGCATGCCTAGCACAAAATCACAAACTCTGACCTTCTGCAGAATCCAAACTTGCTGGAAAAAAGTTCAAACATTTCCACAAGTGGACAATTTCATGCCTGATCTCATGTGATCAGTGACAGTCAAAATTCAGACAAGCTTAAAACATTGAATAACTGCCTTCATTGTGTATGTTTCTAAAACATAAATGAATTTCATGTTTAGACATGTTTCCTATTCCACAATATCTCAGTATGTAGAGTCCAAAATCTGAAATACTGTTGAGTGCAGACAGTTCTAAGAAATGGTACTCAATCTGTATTCTGTAAACTAAAATTAGGGTGGGAAGGGAGAATCTAAAATAAAGGAGGAGAGGAATATATAATTCTACTTATTTATATTTAAATTTGAATTTTCTCCAGTGCTTGGGATTTAACCTAAGGTTCTCAAGCTGAGCTACATCCCCAGTCATTTGTTTTTTTTAATTTTGAGCAAGTCTTCATTAAGCTGTTAGTTTGTCTGGGCTGGACTTGAGTTTGTGATTCTCCTGCCTCAGCTTGCCAGAGTGCTGGGGAAAAGTGAAGAAATAAACTAAGAGGTAGAGGAAGAGGCAGGAGCAAGCAAGCCTGAAGAACTCCATTAACAGCAGTGGAGAAAGGGTAGAACAGAGAAACTGAGGCACGGTGGGTAGTCCACAGACAGTGCAGAGCCTGATAAGCCGTTGCGAGAACTTCGCCATGTGCCATGGGAGAAGTGGACAGCCACTGGGGTTTCAAGCAGATAAGCGACTCGAGGTTCCTGGTTTGAGCAGGAACAAGGCGAGTATGCATAGTGAGGGAGGCGGACTTAGGGCTACTGGTACAAGCGAGGTGTATCAGTCAGAAACCCAGAGGAAACGGGGCAGACAAGACTGGGTAATTTGAAGAGTTCACAAAAGGGGCTGTCACAGGATTACAGGTAGTGTATCAGGAAACAACCGGGAGTACAGCTGTTCTCCCCCTTAGGCCTGAAGGGCGGTGGAGAAGGTTACTGCCAGGTGAGCAGAGGGCGCTGCTGGGTGAGAACCTTCTGCCAAGAGAGGGTGCTGATGTTTGGTTGAGGAGAGTCAAGGCCAAGCTGCTGGCCCCGTGCTGCCGGGAATAGACACACCACTCTTCATGAGCTCTCACTTCTTGCAGATGTCCCCTCCTGACCAATTCCCAGTGGGATAAGAGGGACACCGTAGTGGAGGCTGGCACTTGGCCTGTGGCCTGTGCCTGTGAAGTTTTACTGCATCACACAGTTTTACTGGGTCACATACTTATTTTCAGCTGCTGCCCTACTACGATGGTAGAGTCGAATAGCTGCAATCGAAAGCCTTTGGCCCGCACAGCCTTTAATACTTTTAACACTAAATAGGCCTTGGCTGAAAAGTTTGCTGACCCCTGACTCCCACTAGTTTGCATGATGACACGAGATACGAGATACGGTGGCTAGCAGGAAGGCGGGGCTGAATGGAAACTGCCTGTCCCACCAGGCATGAGGTAATAGGGGCCTGGCGTGCTTTATGTCTCAGTGAATGGCCTGTCTTGGCAAAGAGTACATGAGTGAAACGCACCTGTGCGCCCACGTTTTGGCAAGGGAGTCTCTAAATGCCCACAGTGTCAAATTCATTGTTAACAGAGGAGACAGTGGGAAGAGCCTGAGTGCGGGAAATGTTTTGAAGGTAGGGCAGGAAGGACTACAAATGAGTTTGGTTTGGAATTTAAGAGAAAGTGAGGAGTCACAGAGGACTCCTGGAATCCCGGTGTAAGGAGTGGGCCAGTGGGCTAGCCACAGAGGGAGAGAACTCATCAAAGAGGAGAAAGGTCAGCAAGGGGCAGAGATGGAGAACTCAGTTTGGGATTCCTAAAATTTTAGATGCCAAACTTTCCAGCGGCGATGTCTAGTAGATAGTTTGATATGCAAGGCTGGAATTCAAGGGCGAGGTTTGCTTGAGATGTAATTTGTGAATGACCTGTTTACTGATGACACTGAAGTGCTGAGACACCCTGAGGTCACCATGGGACTGAATGTAAATGGAGGAGACCAGAGGTCTGAATTAGTAACCCATGCCATTTGCGGGGCACAGGAACAGGGGTGTTTACAGACAAGGTCTCACTCTGTAGTTCAATCTAGCTTTGAACTCATCAGCTCAGGCTTGCTTTGAACTCATGGCAATCCACCTGCCTCAGCCTTCCAAATGCTGGGATTACACATGTGTCCCACCCAGCATTCTGTGCCATTTCAACTGCTTTACACATAATTTTTACAATCCCATGATGTGACTTATTCATTATCCATGCTTTGTAAGTGAGTAAAACCAGGGTTCCAAAGCTAACTTAGTCATTGCCATGAGCACTCACATCAAGATTTGAACTGGACTTTGAACTCCAGAGCACATCTGCTTAATGTCCCAAAAAAGTCCTCCATGCCTTTGCCCTATACATTTCTTCCTGTTTTTCACCTTTAGGCAGAAATCTCAGCTCTTGCCACTCCCTGAGCCCATTCCAAAGCCTTTTGTGGGTTCCTTGCTTTTGTTCTACTCTAGTATGTAATTTCTGGGATATCTCTAGGCCAGTGGTGGCAAACATTTTAGAGACATGTGCCCAAACCACAGCCCAAAACCCACATATTTATTGGAAAATACCAACACTGCAGTGAAACCTGAATGCTGAGGATTTGGTTTAGGACAAAACATCTCATTCATACATTGATAAACAACACATGTGCCGTAGACTCACCCCCACTGCTGTAGATTGTTGACTGAACTCAGAATGGAAGGCAGTACCTTCAACTAGAAGAAACAGGAGTGAACAATAGGAAACAAATGCTCAGTTAATATGGGATTCTAGATAACCTAGCAGTGATGGTAATCATTATTAGAAGACTAGTCAGCTATCTGCAAAGAGTAAGTAGTTCCAAATGTGTTGACTTGATCATTGGATGAGTGGGCAGTGTCAATGATAAGCTATTCAAAGCAAAATTAGCACGTATACACATATATGTATATGTGTATACATCTTCATAAATGTTGATACCACACCTTGAAAAGCAGAAAAAGACAATACTGATCCTCTGTTATCCATCAGAGTTTCTGTGGTTGAATTGCGCAGTTTGAAAAGATGCAACATCAAAATGAATTCCAGCACTGAACATCTTGGAATTTTTCTACTATGTAAAAGTATACGACACATCCATGATACGAGGGTGTAAGGCTAAATGTCTAATATTAATGAAATGACATATTAAGAAAGCCAAGAGGCTTTCTGTTCAAAAGCAGAGAACCACATGATGGCAGACTCTCGTTTTACTGTAGGATACTATGGTGCAAATGAAATAAGATGTTAGAACTTTATGAATCAGATGCTTATAAAGCCACGTATGAGTCTGCATGTAAAATCAAACTTCCTTAAACAGATCTGTGAAAATACCTGGCTAAGCCTTTCTACATCCATCGAGCCTGATGATTTTCCACATTCATGGAAAGTTCAAAGTTATTTTTAATGTAATTTTACATGGTTTAAAGGATCCTATGTCAAATATAAAATTTTAACATTGCTTTGGCTGCTTCCCTATGTCATCAGTTTATACAGAGGTGATACACAAAATTGCAGATATGTATATATAATTGGCTTATGTATGGATATGTATATATAATTGGTATATATAATGTATATGCTTGGCTCTTAAACCAGACTGAATAAATTAAAGGCTAATCTCGCATACTATTGGAGTTTCCGTAGGAAAACCACTGGCTGCTAGTCTGTCTGGGGTGTAAATTGCCATGTGCGCATAGGGGAGGCTCTTTCACATGACTTACCCCAGTATTCTCAGCAAACATAGACCTGTTGCAATAAATACTCAGCCAGACTTCGCCCTCTGTGCTACAAATATATTTGAAGAGTTCCTCCTCCCACTCATCCATTCATACCCATCAAGCACATAGGACACCGTGTGAGGCCTTCACACCTGGAGTCGGTGAGAGAAAGGATTGCTGTGCAGTCACCTGTACCCCGCCAGGCTGATTGTATGGGGCAAAAGTCAGCAGAACTGCTCTGGGTCCAGCTGCCTGGGCTGGTGTTGAAAAATGTTGAATAATCAAATCGCCCATTTCTGCTCAATTGCTCTAATTTATTATCCCAGGCATTCTGAATGCTAACGAAAGCTACCTATCATACAGGTCCCTGTCACTCTACTTTATGATCTTATTAAAATCTCAGCATTTCTTAGTCCAGTGACAGTGAATAGAGAGGGGACAGCTGTCCCCCTGCCTCCAGTGTGGTTCATGCACCCGTCCTGTCACTGCTAACGGCTGGATGATTTAGGCCAAATGAGCAGCCTTGGAGTGATATTTTTATACCCATGACAGGATTATATAACTTAGAGAAAGGCCATTAGTGAATACAAAGGGATAAGCAGGAGGGGAAGCAGGTGAAAAATAGGCAAGTAAATCTTCGGATCTGACTCTTCCTAATAAAATGCGCTGCTGTTTAGATTTAATGAGCTGGTTATTTCACCAAAGGCGAAGGGGGAAGCTGTCACCTGAGCATCCCAAGTTTTCTCAAGATGCACCCAATTGCAGCCTGGCACCCAGGCACATGCAGAAGGGACAGATGCAGGGCTCTGGCTGCTGTGGTGGGAGGGCAGCCAGAGAGCAGCACTGTGGGGACAATTAGTGGCCCTCAGATCCCCGCCTGTGACTGGGATGAGAACCCAGGAGTTTGTATTTGTGACCCAGATATGATTAAAGCTAATGAATTGTCAGCTATTTAGGCTTTTAGCATATCTGTCAGTTTGGGGTTTTTTTTTTCATCTTCTTCATCAAAATGGAAATAACACCATTTTGTTAGCACCAGATGGTGAGAGCTGTTTGACAGAGAGGCCTAAAGCCGTTAACACATGGGGTGGGGGTGGGGTGCCCAGTCTCCTCGCTCCAGCTGATATTGTTATTTAATAGGAGTGATGATGACTGTGCACCATGAATTTCTCCAAGGGAAAGTATCACTACCATCTTCCAATCAACAAACACGAGCCCTTGGTTTCCTCTTAGACTTGTATTTATAGAAGACAAAGAATGTGCACAGATGAATTACCATTTTCCAAGTTTCTGTGTTTCAGTTGTAGGGCAAATGTCAGCTTTTGCTTTAGATAAAGCTTGTACGAATTTCTGCCATTTTTATTGCATGTGGGAGTATGTGATATACATTTGCATGGGTGTGGTTACATGAGTTTACTCCCAGTGCTCCCTTACTCCCAGTGCTCTCTGAGGCGCCAGCTTATTTACAGGTCCTCAATCAGATTCCTACAGTTGTCAGACCCTACATCCTCACACTGCTGTCCTCCTGTGGATTGGCAGGCACTCACTGTATTGTTCCAGGAACCCGCAGGAGAGGTGTAAACAGGAGGTGGAGTTTGTCCTACATTTATCTGGGATGCCAATCCACGCCTGAGATTTACAAGTCAGCTCACTGGGCTGTTACTGGGACCCCAGCTGACCTCACCTGCACCTGCTCAAGTGGCTGCTGCCATCTTCTTTACCTTCTGCTCCCTCAGCCTCCCACAACCCTGGTGCACAGGCTCTGGGCTCCTGTGCTCCCTTCATCACTTATGGAAATTCTCACCGCTTCGGATGTCTCATGTTCTTCCCTTCGAGAAGCTCCCCCTTTCCTCTTCCCTGCATCGTGGTTTTTGCTGGGGTGTGGGGAGCCAGTTGCTATAGCAGGCGCCACTCTAGAGTTTGTTGTTACGGTTCAGCACACAGATCTCTTCGACAAAGGGAGCTGAGTCACCCTCAGGAAACTGAGTTGGGGTGCACTCAAGCATGGTTTCAGCGTGCTTAGGGGCTGAGCTGCAGGGAAGTATACTTCTACTGTTGAACCAGGGTGCTGCTTCGTTATGGTGCTGCTTTCCATCGAGGCCCTGGCATTTCTTCCTGCAATCTGGCTCCCATCAGCTTCTATTCAAACCCTTAATGTGTCTGCACTTCTCTGATTCCCAGTGGTGGTCTGTATTTACATTCCTCCTTATGAGCTTCTCAGTCTCAGATAAGTCATGCAAGGTGGAATTCTTAGGCTTAAAAAAAAAAAATGTTTTCTTAAGCACACATTTGTGTATAGCCCACATTGAGTCCTATCTAGCTGCAAGTACAACCAGATGTGTAGAATGATTAGAAGAAAAGCAAATGAACTAAAGAGACCAAATCTAGAAATTATTTAGCCTTGAGATTAACTGACTTATCTGGACATTCACTAAATAATATGCTAAGACCCAAGCCAAACAAGGAGAAATATTATAAGCATTAGCTGCATGTCAATATTCACCACCACAAGGGTGTATTCTCACATTTGTTAGATGTTTAACTGAAAACGAGACTGAGGGAAATCTGTTTGTCTAATCTATTTATCACTGACAGTTCAAACTTTCTTTTTTACATCTGAAGGCACCTTATCTAGGTGCCAGGAAAACAAGACCATTTTAATGTCAGTCTCTTCGAGCTTTTTAAATTATACTCACTAATAGAAATAACACTGCTGTGGAAGGAGAAAATAGGATACTCCATGAGCTTTTCTTCAGCAGGTTCAAGTCAAAGCCCTCTTTGTCTATTTTAACTCCTTTGTAGATGGGTGCCTTTGCATGTGCACAGGTAGATTTGTGTACAAGGATTTCCACTGCCTTTCACTTGCATGACAAATTTCCAAAGAGAGACTAGTCTGATAGCATGGCCTGGAAAGGCAACACTCATTAATTTTGCAATCCAGTAGATGGGAGGCCATCCATGTTAGTATCTCAAACCTAATCAATGTGCTCTTCTTTGCCTGCTGCCTCACCAAGTGTGCAGAGAACACTGAGGTGGAGTTGGGCAAAAGGCAACTTTCAGGGAAGAGAGCTCACTCTGCACCACAACTGCTGGCCCCTCCCTTAGCTTTCGAATGCTATCCCACCGCTACCCCTACTCCCACCCCACCACAGAAGGGGGATGCAGTGTCTGCTCACACTGACTGTCCCTTGTCTTACACATGCACACATTTTCAAAGGCGATCATCAGCAAAACTGAGGGCTAACAGAAGGAAATGAAGTTGTGAACTAAAAATCCAAAGTGTTGATAAATATAACAGGATGCTCATGGAAATTCCATCATATAGGCCACTATCATACAGGCCACCATGTCCTTTGCCACACATGAAACACTGCAGATAAAACAGGTGATGGATGAGAGCTTGAGGAGGAGACTGAGAAGTTTTCAGTGTTGGCAGAGATCGTATAGATATATCAGTGACGAACATTTATAAATAAAACCGCACAAAGCAAGATATTGAGGCCAAGATAAAACTCTGGCAAACTGGTACAAGCAGAAAATGCAAGTGCTTTCCCATTTGTCTCAGCTTTAAACATTGAATATGTAATTAATAAATACACTGGTAAGATAGACGTGTTGGTAGATGTTATACAGAAGTGGTCATGTAAAACTCAAATTTTTGTCTTTCATCAAGCAACATTTTTTTTAGAAGTCTAAAGTTGAAAACTTAAATAGCAATGCTATTTAGAAGCATGGAAGTAAAAGAAGAAAACAAAGTTCAAAAACATCTCTGGCTGAATGATTTGGGTAGGGATGGATGAGGCAGGAAACTGCTCTTAGCTTCAGAGTAAGTCTTAGAGGTTCTTTGATCATCAAGTCTCTACACATATTTTCATTTTAAAAAATTGTAGAGTTTTCTAAAAGCCTTGGGACAAAGAAACCAAGGCTTTTCAGGCTTGCAAGACATGCTATAATATTAGGAATTCAGGCCAACTGAGGAAAGGAGCTGCTTTTCACCTTGTATGTCTCTTTAGGAATAAGAACCATTGAGCTTCAAGGCTTCAGAGACGTTTCTCTTCACATCAGTGTCTAAACATGGATGGAGACCCAGTCTTAACCCAATGCTTGGTAAGGAAATGGGACACTACAGTGAACTTAGTCCAATCAGAATTTAACCCTGGTTTATATGGGTAATGGGTAAAAAGGAGCTAAGCATTACAGAGACTGCCAGGAAGGAAGAACAGAGCAGAACCTGCTGGATGGCGAGTGGAAAGTAACCCTTGCCACACAAAACAATTCTTGTATGGCCCAACTTCCATTGCCTTTTCATTCTAAATCAGCAGAGGAATGATGAAAGGTTCTAGGTGGGAGGTGCATGGTGACCCTTTAATTGTCTTGGTATTAATAAATACCAGAAGTTGATGTTTATGGCCCTTAGGCACATACTCTTGAAGCAAAAGTATCCTACACTTAATGACAATAAGACAAGGTGCATTTAGTTTTACTAGAGGCATCTGTTTTGTTCCTTCTTTATGTGCCACCGTAATTGCCAGCATTTATAAGTTAATTCTATGGCACCAGCTAAGTTGGTTTATGAACTGCCTGAGTTGTTTAAAGAACTCATGAACTTCTCCTCTGAGATATGTATCAGGAAAGGATCTTCACTCTAAAAACACAAGCTTCCTGATCATGCCTTGATAGAGAACAGACTTTCTAAAGGACGGATGGTTGCAGCATGAAGCAGCTTTGCATAGCTTTGGATCATTGTATTAACCCTTTGTCTGAGACATAAAACCAGACACAGAACTTACAGGAGGAAAGGTTTATATTGCCTTTTAGTTTCATCAGATTCGGTGCATGGTTGCCTAACTTCAAGGTAGGAACAGCATGCTGGGAAGGCTTGATGGAGCAAAAGTGCTCAGTTCGTGGCAGCAAGAAAACAACACGGGGACAGGGCCACAGAGAAAGGGGATTGGGGGGTCCTTCCTCCGTGACCCACACAGGCTCAACCAGAAGTATGCTTTACTAATTCTCTAGGTGGCTCCAAAGCCAATCAAGTTGACAATTAAGCTTAATTGTCACAGGCATAATATTCTGTCTAGTTTTCCCCCTACTCAGACTGTGTATCTATCATCCCGTGTAAAGATCAGCTTTTAGAGACTCACAGTCAGTGAGCGCTAACATGAAGCTATGACAGACTGCTAACTGATACAGAGCAGAATTTTGGTGACAGGCTCAAGTTTGGGGCGCTTCAGTTTGAGGAGATCAACCCATATATCTGTACTTTGGCTCAGTTGCTCAATGGCTATTGAATGAGTTAGAGATTTTAATCTTCAGTCCTCTCATTTGCAAATGAAGGAAGAAATAATAACCATCCCAATCTTATAGAACTGTTGTGAAGATCAGACTATACAATTCATGGAACATTTGTTTCAGAACCACTATCACATAATTATCACCCAATAAGTGTTTACCATTCCTGGTATTATTTTCTCTTTTGGGTGTTTTTCAAGATTAAGTGAAACAATTGATTGCACAATAATCAATAAACTGCCTGGAGAGGAGCACAAGCTGCCGTTGAACTCTCCAGAGGGTTTCATTATCCCTAATGTCGGGTGAATGCTGACTCCGAAGGCCACCTGGTCCCCTGAGGAGGAAAGTACAGCAATCATTAAATATTAGATTGTTATTAAGAATGCCACCGCAATCTTCTCAAAGGCCGAGTCAAGTATTGGCTGCTACCTCCTTATGCAGATATTTATTGGTCTACACACTTCTTTTAACTATTTTGAGGAACTTTGATGTCCACTGAAATATATTTCTTGTTCGAATAGAAAAGACAGAATTTGAACTTGTAGTTGCTATTCTAAGGATGATTGTACGTGTTCGTTCTTCAAGGGACAGCCTGATAGGCTAAATTGTCCTCAAATAATATTAACAGAAGGAGAACTAAGAAATTCATCTTGTTGTACCCCATCTCATTTAATATCAGTATTAATTACAATCATCTGAATATTGCTTTACTTATCAAGAAATCAGATTTCAAACCAACCTCAATCATCCACAACAAAAGAATGACATTTTCCTAAGAAGAATTTTAAAAACTCTAAAAACAATATGCTATGTAAATGATTTTGTTTTGTGAGGTCTCTAGGGTTGCTCTTATCATTGTC
>PVJX010025743.1:0-26332 GCA_004027295.1 Dolichotis patagonum | reverse complement strand
CCTTTTGGTCTTTCCTTTTGTCATTTTTCTATATTTCCTTACTTTGAGCGGTGTTCCAAAGCTTTCTCTGCATGTGTGGCGAATTACCTCTTACACCCTCAGTTCCTGGAGGGGCAGTGGCTCCCCCACAGGCTCTTGGCTTCCTCACAGGGTCCTAACTCCCCTCTGTGGGCTCCTGGTTCCCTAAGTTGTAAGGTGAATGCAGGGTGTGGTCACCCCAGAGCCTGTGGAATCTCAGGCAGGCCAGGCCACCATGCTTTGACCCAGGCAGGTCTCCAGGAGGTTCCCTGTGAGTGAAGGGTGGGCCTACAGGTCCCAAAGAGTCAGGCCAGAATGTTGGTTTCTGAAAAGTTCCCGGTCCCAAACAGACCTGGCCAAGATGCCAGTCTCCACAATATTCCCAATCCAAACAGTCCGGGCCACTCTGCGGGTCTGAGAGGTTCAGGTCCCAAAGAGACAGGCCACGATGCTGCTTTCTGGGAGGCTTCCTGGGGGTGAAGGGCGGGCCTACCAGTCCCAAACAGATGCAGGTCTGCACAGACTTTCGATCCAAACAGCCTGGGCCACTCTCTCAATTCTTTATATATTCTAGATAAAAGTCCTTTGTCTGAGGGACAATTGGATAAAATTTTTTCCCATTCTGTGAGTTATCTTTTCAATCTGTTGGTGATTTCTTTTGAAGTGCAAAAACTGTTTAATCAGATGAGATCCCAGTTTTTGATTCTTTGAAGTATTTCCCATGCAATTTGCATTTTGTTCATGAACTATTTGCTTACCCCATGTCTTCAAGATCTCTACCTGCATTGTCTTCCAGTAGATTTAGTGTTTCTGCTTTAATACTTAGATCTCTAATCCATTTTTACTTTAGTTTAGTGAATGATGATAGACATAGGTCTAGTTTCAGTCTTCAGCATGTGGAAAGCCAGTTTTTCCAGCACTGCTTATTAAAGAGGCAATCATTTTTCCAATGAACATTTTTAGCCTCTTTGTCAAAGATAAGGTGGCTGAGTGTGTTTGTAGTTGTGTATGCATCATCTAACCTGTTCTGTTGATCCTAAGGTCTGTTTTCTGCCCACAGCACATTGATTTTTATCACAGTAGCTTTGTAGTATAATTTCAAGTCAGGGATTGTGATGCCTCCTTCCTTACCTTTGTTGCCCAGGATTGCCTTTGCTATTCCATGTCTCTTACATTTCCAAATGAATTTTAGGAATGTTTTCTCTATGTCTGTATGGTATGTTAATGGTGTTTTGACTAGGGTTGCATTAAATTTGTTTTAGGAGTATGACCATTTTCACAATATTGCTTCTTCCTATCCAAGAGAAAGGGATATCTTTCCATTTTCTAATATCCTCTTCAATCTCCTTTTTTAAAAAAAGTATTATAGTTTCAGTTTATAGATCTTTTATATCCTTTGTTAGATTGATTCCTAAGTATTTCATTTTTTAGATGCTATTATGAAATTCATTACAAATTTCATTTTTTAGATGCTATTATGAAAGATTTTATTTTCATCATTTCCCTCTCAGTGAGTTTGTTGTTTGTGTACAGGAATGATACTGATTTTTGAGTGTTGGCTTTGTGTCCAGCTATGCTGCTGAATTTTCTTATTAACTCTAATAGTCTTATGATGAAGTTTTTGGGGTCTTCTATGTAGAGTATTATGTCATCTGTAAATAGTGGTAATTTAACTTCTTCCTTTTCTATCCTTATTCTTTTTATTTCTCTCTCTTGTCTAATTGCTGTGGCTAGTGTTTCGAGAACTATATTGAATAGGAGTGGTGATAGTGGGCATCTTTGTCTTGTTTCTGATTTTAAAGTGAAAGTTTTCAGGTTTTGTCCATTTAATATGATGTCTGCTGTTGGTTTGTCATAGATGGTTTTTATTACATTGAAGTAGAGACCACCTATTCCACCTTTCTGTAGGGTTTTTATCATGAATGAGTGTTGTACTTTAAAACTTTTTTCTGCATCTATTGAAATGATCATGTAATTTTTGTCTTTGGCTCTGTTGATGTGGTGAATTACATTTATTGTTTTGCATATGTCAGACTATCCCTGCATTCCTGGGATGAATCCTACTTGGTCATGGTGTATACTCTTCTTGATGATGATTTGCTGCGCTCTGTTTGCTAGTATTTTATTGAGAATTTTTACATCAATATTCATTAGGGAGATTGGCCTATAGTTCTCCTTTTTAGGTGGGTCTTTCTCTGGTTTTGGTATCTGAGTAATATCTGCCTCCAAGAATTAGTTAGGGAGAACTGCTTCCCTTTCAATTTCATTAGAGTTTGAGGAATACTAATGTTAAATCTTTTCTAAATTTCTTGTAGAATTCAACTGTGAATCCATCAGGACATGGGCTTTTCTTTATTCATTATTTTTAATTACATTTTCAATTTCAGTAGCTGATATTGGGGTATTCAAAATTTTTATATCTCCTTGATTCAGCTTTGGTAATTTATATTTTTCTAGGGCTCTGTCCATTTCCTCTGTGTTTTCCAGCCTATGTGAGTAAAGATTTTCAAAGTAGGTGTTGATGATCTTCCTAATTTCCACAGGATCTATAGTAATTTCACCCTTTTTATTCCTGATTACATGAATTTGCATATTTTCTTTCCTTTTCTTGATAAGGTTGGCTAGGGATTTATCAGTTTTGTTTATTCTTTCAAAGAAACAACCCTTCAATTCATTAATTCTCTGTATTGTTTTCTTAGTCTCAATTGCATTAATTTCTTCTCTGATCTTTATGATTTCCTCCCTTCTATGAGCTTTGGGCTTGACTTGCTCTATTTCTAGAAGCTCCAGGTATAGCATTAGGCTGTCTGTGCTCATTCTGTTTTCCTGATGTGACAATTCATTGCTATATGTTTCTCTCTTAGGACCATTTTCATTGTGTCCCACAGGTTCTGGTATTTTGTATCTGCATTTTCATTGAATTGCAGATATTGTTTAATTTTTTCTTTAATTTCATCTGTAACCCATTGGTTGTTCAGTAGGTTATTATTTAATTTCCATGTATTTATGTAGGTTTTGTGGTTTCTTCTGCCATTAATTTCCAATTTCAATGCACTGTGGTCCAATAATATGCATGGGATAATTTCAATCTCTTTGCATTTGCTTAAGCATGTTTTGTGGGCTAATATATGGTCTGTTTTAGAGAATGACTCATATGAAGCTGAGCTGAATGTGTTCCAGTGTTGTTGGGTGGAACACTCTGTAAACACCCAGTAGGTCCATTTGTTCACAGCTTTGATTCAGCTCTGTTATCTCTTTGCTGACTTTTTGTCTAGTCTATCGCTTTGTGGCAATGGGGTAGGAACACATTACAATTGTGTTACTGCATATTTGATTGTTCATGTCTATTGGAATTTTGATTCTGCTAAGTTTATAATAGAGGAAGACATTTATGTTTCAGAGTTTACAAAAGTTAGAAACTCCCAGGTTAACTGGCACTCAAAAGATGTTGGTTCACTCTTAGGAAATGAGTAAATAAAAAGTAACCAAACATTCCTAACGAGTTGTGTCCACATTCATGTTACCTTGAGTTTCCACTCAGGCTAAGCACCTGAGGCTGGTGGGGACCCCACTCGGCAGAAGCAAGCACAGCTCTGTGGAGGAATGTGCTCTGATGAGAGACCTCAAATTATTCTGAAAATTAACTTTTAAATACACCGACCAGCACTGAATACTGCAAAAGATAACTAGAAAAACATGAAATTAAGACATTCTGAGCAGAAACTAATAGGTGTAAGAGGCATCAGAACAAGACTTCAGCTATCAAAATTTTAAAACAGTAATCATGAGGATAGTATTCATAATATTAAAATTCTGGAGATTAAACATCTAGAATTCAGCAGTAGATAAAAAAATCTTATTACATTGATAAAGAAGTATAGAGAATAGATTGAAATATCTAATATTTGATCCCCTAAAAAGAGAAAATGAAAAATATTAAATAACACCTTTAAATTTCTCCAGAATGTTGAAAAATGCCAAATTTCAGATTTAAGGAGGGCAATAAATGCCAAGTAAGGTCAGTAAAGAGACTTGCAACTCTACACATCATAGTAGAACTGTAGAAAACCAAAGGCAAAGAGAACCAAATCTAAAATCAATAGGACAATAAGGGGGTCAGTGTATAACTCAGCTCATTCTGGGTGGAGCACTTTTGTAGAACTCATATGGCCCTGGGTTTGAGGAGGAGGAGGATAAAGAAGGAGGAGGGAAAGAAAGAGGAGGAGGAGAAAGAATGAGAGAGGGAAAAAAGGAGGGAGAGAGACAGAGACAGAGATAGAAAAATAAAAAAGGCAGAGTTGAACCGACAGCTGATTCATTCAGAGTAACCTTGAAAGCAGAAAGTCAATGGAAAATCAAAAAAAAAAAAAAAAGCAACATCAGTGTAGAATTATATAGTTAGTACTACAATCTCTGAAGATTACGGATAAAATGAAAATGAAGAATGTGTCTTCAGCCTACTTTCCCAAGACTGTTAATGGAGGAGGTAACAGTCCTCCTTTCCATGACCGCCACCAGCCTCTCACTCCAATCATCTGTCTAGCTGATCGTTCCTGCAGGAATGCTTACATCATTCATTTTCTTCTCCAGATTATGAGCAGCAGTAGATTTGTACTTTCAGGAACAGGATGTGGGTTACAGGCATGGGTTGCTGACACTTCATGGACAACAGATCATACATATGAAAGTGATCCTGCGAGATTATTATGGAGCTGGAAAATTCCTGTCACCCAACACCACTGTAGCTAGGACTTCTCAAACTTTCTGTGATGAAGGGCCAGGTTTTTGGTTTTATAGTTTTCTAAATTTCCAATCTGTCATAGACTTAGACTTGGTGTGCTTTGCTCAGTGAGTCAGGTCCACTGACTGTGTCCTTGGATGCCAAGCCAGTGTGTAATGATGTCCAGTTTCTACCTAACACTGAAACCCTCCTCTCTGTACTTCCTTGGTGGTGGGCAAGAATCCTCATGCAGGACAGTGACCCCTCCACGGACCACACTGTCAGCAAAACATTTCAGGGGTCCACATTGGAGGACAGGAACACACTCCCATAAGGCTGGCTGACTGATCTGATGGAGGTCACACTGGAGGGAATCTGAGCGTCCGGTTTGACACAGTAACAACCTCATCTCTCCTTTGGAGTCAGCTGAGACTGAGGTAGGGAAGGTGGCTCGTGAAAGCCGTTTGGAAGCCCAGCTTTTCCTGTGCAGCAGGAAAAGTGAGCATCATTGCAAAAAGATGTATGTGTGGGAAGGGGATTTTTCCTCTTTTAAAATCAAATATGTTGTGCAATGGAGCAAATACAATCTTTTGGTGATTACATTTCAATGATGATATAGGTAATTGTGAGGAAAAAAAAAGACCTGAGAATATTGCTTCACAAAAGCTGACCAAAACGAATTTAAAAGTAGGCTGTATTTTCTGTCCACTACAGTCATGAATAGATAGCTGAAATCAGCGGCGGCCTTGGTGGGAGAGATCCAGGAGGACACGACGTATCGGAGGCAGTTCTTCTATTTTGCTTGCTCTTGTGAAAAAATACCATCACAGTCTAAAAGAGCCACAACCTAAGTCTAATATCCTTCAAAGTAAAGAGAGTTTAAAAATAAGATTCCCACTGCTGCCTACTGAGGACTTCATTCTACTAACTAAATCAGAAGCTGGCATTTCACTATTTTATGCCTTTTTAAAAGAATATCTAATACATACTATGTGATGTACATATTGGGATCTCATTTTTTCTTCTCCCTGTCTCAACTCATTAATCTATTTATTCCCTTTTATTTTCACACATCATTACTAGTTTCCTACTCCCCATTGAAAGCCAGTTTCTTCTGTTTAAAGTGTGTACCTCCTTACAAAGCATATATTGTTGTTTTGTGCAGAAGTATTTTTGTGACATGCAAATAGTGCTGTGTTGGGCATTTTACAAAGATGGAGATGTGCAGTGTGGCGGAGAGCAGGCCCGGGGAAGCTGCATGGAGAAAGTCCCAGGACAGCAAGTCGGATGTCATATGTGGCTGTGGCAGGAACAGTCTCACTTTAGCTAAAAGGAATTTAATAAAGGCAAGAATCTAAGCCGAGTTCAAAGCTTGGCAAGTGGGTTCGAGGTTGGAGAAGAGCAGGCAGACCCAGGGCACCCTGGGAACTATCTCATTGGAGGAACAGGAGTCACCAGCACAAATAGACGCTCACTGCCCATGTGGCCTATGCAGGAGGCATCAGTGGGCTGCCACAGAGGGTTTCACCTCTGCTCTGTCTTCCAGGCATCACCTCAAAATTGTGCCTCAGGAAGGGCATGACATTCTGGGCCTAGGATTTCTTACACTCACCCCGTGAGCCAGCAAGCAGGGAGGGGGAACAGAGGCTGTCAGAGGGGAAATGCCACCTGCCATGCACCCTCACAGGACCAGAAGGTGGAGACTCCAGGTGGCCAAAGATCAAGCATTCGTGACAGGCTGCTAGAGAGCAAACCATTCTCTGTGAGGGCATCCACATTGCCAGTCCCAGGACAACTGCACATTTTGGAAACTTTGTGGCCAAGGGGAGACATCTGCTCATTTCCCACCTTTTGTGTGATTGTTTTTTCCAATAATGGGGATTGAAACCAGGGCCTTCTCACAGAGCTATCCCCAATCCTTTGTGTTTTTTTATTTTGAGACAGAGTCTCCCTAAACTGCTAAGTTGCCTGGGCTGGACTCAAACTTTTGATCCTCCTGCCTCAGCCACATCCAACTCTGATTCTATTTTTTACAGTTCTTATTTATTTATTTTTGGCGCTGGGAATTGCGCCTCATTCATCGTAAGTGTGGCCACAACCAGTGAGCTCTGTCCCTGACCCCTGCACTATTAAGATCAATTTACTGTTTCTGTGAGCTCAAGTCCCCAGGTTGCCCTGTATGGAGTAACTGTCACTGTCATGAGCCCCGCCAGACGGCACTCCCCTATTGCCACTCACAAAACCAGGTGGCGTTCAGGTCAAAGACACTTAGTGTTCTGAATCAAGCAGCCAGGGGCAGTGCTGGGACTGTCACTGCAGAGACAGTGAAGGAGAAGGCCGGACCCAGGGAACAGGTGACTCAGGGGCCGCCAATCTGGCAGGAAGGGTGACAGGAGGGAGCGAAGTCTTGCACCGTGTCCAGGGTTTGCAGTTGACAGCGCAGGCAGGGCTCCTGCAGGTGGTCAGCTTCCCAGTCCTCCTGGGTCCCTTCCCAGGTCCCCTCCCAGTCTTGCTGGGTGTGACCCTAGGCCCAGGTCAGTGTCCATTTTCCTACCACTTTGCAGCTATAAGGGGCAGATGTGATGGAAATAGAGGTAGTGAGAATTCCAGGAGAGTCCTTCAGGCTGCCAGCACTTTCCTTCTTTGCGTGGAAGGTGGAATTAACCGCTGGTGTTCTTGCAACCATTTCACAGTTCCGAGGCTGTGAGAATCCTCCCCCAATGAACCCAGCGAGAAGACAGTGACAGTGGCTCCGCCAATCCCCATTCTGGGGAACCAACCTCTACTTGTGAGCAAATTAATGTGTATTTGGAGTTTGCCAATGACCCTCATGCACACCACCACCAAAAAAATGAATAAAGGGGCAAGAGGCCAGGCAGGGAGGAGCTGGCGGTGCCAGGGAAGAAGGCGGCACTGTGCAGGGCTCTTTGTCCTGGGATCTCAGGTGCTGACGGGGTTGCACACGTGGAACTTTGTCCAGAGGCGTAGACAACCCGAACTTCCAGAACTGCATTCCAGGAACAGATACCTGGTTCTGGTTATCAGGACTAGGTGGGGCTGCAAGAGTAGCACAGGGGATGTGACTCCAAGATCTTAGTGCCTCCTTTGTGGCGGAAGGAGTAGGGGCGGCTCCAGAGACTAGGGTGAGTGGACCACAAATGGCCAAGGCCACAGTGAGGGGCACTGCAAGTGGGATGCAGAGACTGAGCATGGGAAGAGCTGAGGGTGCTTAGCACAGGGGACCTGCACGGTCTCTGCTGAGGTGATTGCCAGGCCTCCACCCCAGTCAGAGCGCACAGGCTGTGGCTGGCCGGTGCCCTTCCTGTGGAGGAGCCCCATCTGAGCGTCTGTGTGGTCCTCTGTGCTGATGCCCATGGGGATGGGTATCCCTAAGGGCAGGATCTTTCAGTGACCCCAAATCCAATACTTCATTAAAATGTGTGCCCGCTCCCCAGTATTCACGTTACAACTTGCTTGTTGGTGTCAGGAGTTGGCGTGGTGAGTCATCAGCTCAGGCATGAAGCCTAGGAGACAGGGTCAGCGCCTGCGTAGAAGAGGCCTGGGAGCCCTTGCCCCCTCCACCCTGCGCAGACACTGGGCCACCTCTGAGCCAAGAGCTAGGTGTCACCAGACACCGTGCCAGCCAGCTTGTTGCTCTTGGACTTGCAGCCTCTGGACTTGTGAAAAATGGGTCTTGTAGAAGCCACGAATCAATGGCAGTTTTACCAGACCAAACCTATAGCAGATGAAGACGAATGGTTGAAATGTGAAGGGCATTTATTATTTCTCTTAGCAAGGAACCTAGAGATGGTTTATTTCACGCTTGGCCAATTCAGCAGGACAGTAAGTCTGTCACACTGGATCTACTGGCTTCCTGCTGCCACTCTGTGCTCCTTGTCCTCAAGTGGCTGCCACTCTTCACAGCATCATATCTCTGCTGGGGTAAAGCATTTTTCAGCTTTCCTCTTGTGTCTGCTTGGCAGCACTGGGTCATCTGGCCTGGCTGCGGAGGAAAAAGCCAAAATAAATAACAGGCATTTTATCAAGTCCTTTGTAAGAAGAGGTTAGAAGGGTGCTGAGGGGACAATTGATGGTCCCTGTCCTGGGGACAGTAGGTCCTACTTAGGAAGGAGGAGCAGCTGGCCTCTGATAACCTGGGCACAGCCCAGAGGAAAGCTCAGTGTCCTCGGAGGAAAGCGGGTGGAAAGGACCTGCGGTTGTCTGTGCCCTCTGCAGAGCGATTGCCAGTGACCACACTGCACTCCCATGAGCCAAGCTGCGGGCATGCAGTCTTGGTGCTAAGTGACTTCAGACCCTCGGAAGAGTTACGAGTCACTCAGCACCTTCCTCTTCCTCTTCCACAGAGCTGCTGAAGTTATATGCTTGCCAGAGTTTGCTGTAACCAAATTCCCCCTGCAAGTCCACCGTACACAGAAACCTGGGAACTGTCACTCTAAGCAACTGTACAGATTACTGTCTCCTAATAGCGGAATCTCAAACAATGCTGGAAATGACCTGGGCACGGTGGCATGCGCTTGTAATCCAGTGCTCTGGGAGGTTGAGGCAGCAGGATTGGAAGTTTGAGCCCAGCCTGGGAAACTTACCAAATTGGGGAAACTCTGTCTCAAAAAAAATTGAAAAACATAAAAAAGGCTGAGAATGTAGCTCAGTAGAGAAGCTCTGAGTTCAATCCCTGGTATCTCAAAAAAAAAAAAAAAATAAATAAATAAATAAATAAATAATAAAAAGGAACGAGAAACAGAGGAAGCTCCAGAAAGAACTATAGTATTCAGATGGCCTACAGGTACCTAATGCATGACCTCCCGGGTCCCCAGTTCAGACATGGGAACCCCCAGCCCAAGTCACTGGAATGGGCTCCTATTCACAGGGCCAGCAGAGCTGCTGTGGCTAAACCTCCTCTTCTCAGGGAAGGGCAGCGGGGTTAGGACTTCCAGCCTCTGCAAATCCACCTCTAATCCTACCCACGAAAAGATTTTTGAAAGTCAACCATTATTCATATATTTCAGGACACATTCTTAACCCTAAAATTGGCCCATCGCCATAGAAGACAACCCACCCCGAGGACCTGGGCCAATTGACACCCAGACTGGCCCACACTTACGTGATTTCCCGGCAAAAAGCTCCGGATCCCACCTTGCAGCCGACTCTCCCACATAATGCATGAAAATAGAAGAATACATCAGTTTCATCAGGGCATTCAGTGCTGGAATTATGTGTCTGCTTTGCTCTTCTCCCTGCTGGAGATTTAGCCAAATAATGTCTCGTGGTTGCGAGAAACAAAATGGAAAGCAATTACTATTAGGCATATTAAACTTTAATCTTAGCTTTTAAATGACACTGAAGTCCTTTCTCCAAAGAGATCTTCAATCAGGTACTCGCTCTTTACTACAAAAGAATCCAAGGACGCCCCTGTTGAGCAGGATTATGAGATAAAGTCTATAATGGACAGCCAGCCCTATTGAGGTAACAGTATTTCATTACCCTGCATCCAACTAGGGCACCATTATAATGATCTGATTATTAGGAGAGTGTTTCATTCAGACTAACGGCCCACAAGAAATCAGCCTATAAAAGATCTGAGTCTGTGGTGGGCACAGATAGTATGCCACCAGGCCATGTCACAAACCAGCATTCTCAGTGACACGTCAGTGCTACAGCCCCTGTGAAGAAGAGCTGGAAGACCCTTGCATCTATTGAGCATCACTTGACCGGGGCTACATTCTCTTAACATCTGCGTGGTACATGATCATATTCTCGCCACTCCACTCAACATTCAATTAAAAAAGGGTTTCTTAGCAACCAAAACAATATTATTGTGCAGCTGGAGAAAAAGCATCAGATTAACAGAAAATCCAGATTCCAAGTTCTGAATCAGGACTTCCGGCCAAACATATGCACTGCCCCTGAATCAGAGAGGCCGTGTTGGCCAGGGGCTTTCCTCGCTGACCACAGCCTGGCTGGCACTGGGGTAGGGGGCACCCGGGAGGAGCTCCAGGCCTGGAGCATCTGGGTGAGGATGGAGGTGGCTCCGGAAAGGAGCTGTCCCCAAAGGCCCTGCAGTCCACTCATAGCCACAGCTTGATCTGCTGGCCCTGGATTGTCTGGGCACACACTTGGGAAAGCTTGTCCTTTCCCCAAGTTTGAGGTCATCTCCCTCTGTGCTGCTCCAACTGTCTCAGTGGGTGGAAGGTGATGTCCTCATCACTCTGCCCTTGGAGAGCTTGGACCTTTGCATGAGCTGGCACCTCCCCGCCCCAGGGGACCTTGCCATAACTGAGGCTGGGGGCGAGTGTGTGGGAGGGGGGAGTGGCAGGCAGCCTCCTCTGGGAGGAACACACAGGCGACAGCGTGCCCCTCACCCTTCCCTCTATCAGGCCCTTCTTTGAACCCAAGACTGGGAAGATGCCCTCAGCTATGCTCCCGGTACAATCCGTGAGTCATCTTGTTATTTTCAAGGTGGCAGCACCGTCACATGATGCTGTGTGGAAAATGCCCAACCTTCCTGTGGCGGGGGGTGGGGAGCGTGGGAGGTGAGGGATGTGACCTTGCCTTAGTCACGGCCCGTGCCTAGTGTGTGACAGAGTTCCTGGCAGGAGAGAACGGAAGTGGAACGCAGCCAAAGCCCTGCTCTCGTAGCTAAGGAAGATGGTGTGGTGGGGGCACTGGGACACCATTGTCCCTCAGTGTTTGCTGTCAGAGGGCAAAAGGCTGCGGCTGAGGGGGACATGAGAACCTGGGGCCTGCATGGGTCCAGAGACACTCGGCAGTCTCTGAAGAAGAACGGGAAGGGAAGCACCAGAAGCCTGCAGCAGAGGGCCTCCACCAGAGGCCCGTACCTCTCTAAGTAAGCCCAGGGCCAGAGCCGGAAGAGAGCGAATGCACTCTTCTCTCTCCCAAGGGGACCTCTTCAGACAGACTGGCTCACACGGTCAGTCTGATGCTCGTGTCTGTCTCTGTTGGGATGTCTTTGAAAACCCCAACTCGAACTGGAGTAACCAAGAAATTTGTCAGTCTATGTGGCCAAAGGTAGGACAGTCAGACTCCTCAGGCCTCTGCATGTGTCTCTGCTCTTCTCCCACTGATTTCTGTGGTGTGTGCCTGGGACTCACCCTCAAGCTGCTGTCACAGGCTGCAGCAGCTTCAGCCGTCTGCTTAGGCAGCGTCTTACCCTGAACTGTATTTCGCCAAATGTCTGAGGATGGGACTACGTTTGGAGATAGCCTCTAGCAAGAGAAAATGAGGTAAAACAGGTAATGAGGTTTTCCCTAAGCTAGCCCACGTCCTATTAAAAAATAAGGTTAGGACACAGACACAAAGAGGGGAGACCATGTGAAGACATGGGGAGAGACGACTGTCTGTAAATCAAGGGTGCCCCAGAATCAGCCCTGATGACCACTGGGACCTCTGCCTCTGTGGCTCAGCCCAGGATTCAGCAGGATGGGAAGACTCCAAACACAGGACCAGTGCATTGTTTGTTATGGATGGTTGTGTCTCCCTGAGAGTTCTCAAATTCTGTAGGAACATTAATTTATATAACAACTGGTAATCAATCACCTTTTGAAATCAAATGTCACTTGTAAAGAAAAATTCAGCCTCCACTAAGAAAAGAATCAGCCCATATCTGTCCTGTGCGGCCATGTAGCAAAGTGTCCCTCATTGTCTGATGGGGTCATTCGGGCAGATTGGTGTCTACACTCGATAATGAATTTTAAGAACCTTCATTTTATGAGAATAAAAGGAAATTGAACGAATATGCACATAGTGTTTGTGTACCAATCAGGGGCCTCCAGAGAAACAGAGTGAGAGGGACACCCAGCTTCTAAGAGGAGGTCAGCACAGGGATGGAGCACACAGCGGTGAGGCTGAGGCGTCTGCGTGGCGCCAGCTGAGGCCCTGGGAAGCCGGATGTGGCTCACGTTGAGTCAGAGGCCTGAGAGGAAACTCCAGAGTCAGTGGTGTGACTCGGGATCCAGGGCCAGGGGCACGGAGAGAGGTGACCGGGTGGGAGCCTGCGGCACAGTGGGCAAGGCCTGAGATCAGAGGACTCTGGAACCAGGAGCTGTGATCCAAGGACAGGAGAGGACAGATGTCCCTGCATGAGGACAGAGACAGAATTCACCTTCCTCACTCTGTTCTCTCCTTGTCCTCTCAGGAAGGCTGCTTTTAAAATGTTTTAAAGTGTTTGTCTTTCACACTCTTCTGGGAGTGTGCCCTGTTTGTCCTTTGAGACTCAAGGATCCATCATCTACTAGGAAGCTTTCCTTGCTACTGCTCCTGACACACCAGCCGTTCAGCCTGTGTGTGCCCCCAGCCCCCCCGCGTAATCGCGCTCATTACCTGGTTTGGCAGTGACCCAGTGGCCTGAGGAATACAGAAGGGCAGGTGTGCTGGGGAGAATGTTAGCTTTTTCTCTGCTTCTCAGCCATCCATGAACGAGGAAGTCTTCCATGACCTGGAGAGGTGCAAGGATTTCCACCGGTGCACACGACACTGATGACGTCTCCGCCCAGGTGATTCACTTCTGCTGCTGCTCAGGACAATGTGGGTGAGACTCCCACTGCTGCCTCCCTCTCTAGGAGCCCACAGAACACTCATTGGTTCCAGGGGCTCCTAGAGCTCAGGGAGACACTTCAGTTAGCCTGGCTATTATCAAAGCGCTTACAAAAGATGCAGATGAAGAAATTCATAGGGCGAGGTACAGTGGATGAATGAACTTGGAGCTCCCAAGCTGTCCCTAGGATCACTACCCTCCGTGTGCTCAGATGCTCTCTGAATCCTGTCCTTTCAGGTGTTTTGTTTTGTTTTGTTTTGTTTTGTTTTATCTTACTGTGTCACCCATGCTGGTCTCAAACTCTTGTGCTTAAGAGATCCTTCTGCCCCAGCCTCCTGAGTAGCTGGGACTGCAGAGAGGCTCACCACGGTGCCAGGCCCTTTGGATTCTATATTGAGACCCCTATTGCATGGGTATGTACAGTGCATCCCTGTCCCCAGGGCAGGGGCAGGACTCTCTGGAAAGGGGAGGCTCTTTGACCTACTACAGGACAAGGTCAAGCAGAGAAGTTCTTTATGGCCAACTCCACAACAGAAGGTGTGGGGAAATTAGTCTTCATGACTTAAGGGAAAAATTTCTAGTTTCTGTGCCCTCCTTGAAAAGGGACGTATGAATGAGGCACAGTGGACAAAACACAAAAAAATGTATAATTATTTCATCTTTCATGTGTGCCCTTGGCACCTACCATGATGCCAGATAAATAGATATTCAGTGTGTTTGATTAATGAATTAATTTAGAACTTAAAGCATTTGATTTGCATCTTTAAAACACTAGATTCCTAAGTAAGGACATAATATATTGAGATATTCAATAAAAATTGGATGGATGATGGATTCATGAGTGGATGAGTGGATGAATGAATAGATGAGTGGATGGATGGGTGGATGATGGATGAATGGATACATGAGTGAATGGATGGATGGATGCATGAGTGGATGGATGGATGGATGGATGCATGCATGCATGGATGGATGGATGGATGGATGGATGAATGGATGGATGGATGGGTAAATGGGTGGATGGATGGATGGATGGATGGATGGATGGATGGATGGATGGATGGATGGATGGATGGATGGATAGATGGATGGATGGATGGGTGGGGATCTACTGGCCTGACCACACCTTAACCGGCTGCATCTAAGGCTGTATTTCTCCTTGACCTAGAATTAACTTCTGAAAACTCCCCTGGAACCCTTCCCAATGGCCACAACGTCCCCAGGTCACCAGCCCAGACAATTTTCTTCTTCCATACCATTCAGCTCAGGTCCAGGCTTCCCCAGAGGTCTGGCCCAATCTCTGTTGGATACGAGGACTTTTCTAGGCCTTCCCAGATGAATACATCACCTGGGGAATGTTCTGCTTTGTCATGGTGCCCAGCGGGGTGAATGTGGAATAAATTATTCCAGTCTGATGCCTTCTTTTCTCTCTAATAAACCCCACTTTCCAAATTATAATTAAAAGGAAAATATTAGAGTACAAATAGTATTACACCATTGGATTGCGATGTGGGGTGGACTTTCCTCTCTACATCCACATCAGCAGGCAATTTAACAGTAGGCGGAATCTCACTGGGAGTTCAGCGCATGGAATTAACGCAGCGCACAGCTCTGGGCCGAAGTGTTTCTTTGCCCATGTAATTGCTGGCAGCGTCCTTGTGTAAAAGCCCCCCTCAGATTAACGGGATTTGCTGTATGTAAATTGAAGACTAAATGCTCGGTAGCACCTTTCAGCTCCGTAACACTGGAAATGAGTTTTTTAATAGGAAATTAGATTAGTAATATTTTAGTCAACAAAAATGTGGAAAAATTCTGCATAAAGATGAGAAAATTATTCATGCACAAAGACTTTGAGAAGCAAGAGTGAACGCTTGTTGAAATTTGTGAATGGTGAGCCACAAAAGAATTTCTCTAGGCTTCCCCTGGCCAAGGTCCAGGACAAAATAAAAAACTTTTTTAAAAAAGATTTTCTTCTTACCTTTATCACAAGATTCCACCCTAATTAATGCTCTGGGTGGTGACAGTTATGTCCCCCTACAGTCTGTGTGTGACCCAGAGGACGAAACTGGTGGCAGAGTTGCTGAAATCCCCATGGGGGCCTGGGGTCCAGACATGGGCAGGGACACCTGGTGGACGCTTTAGCAGGGACCCTGGAGGGGGAGTGGGGGCACGGGGTGGGAAGGTGGCAAGAATGAGGAGGGGCTAGAATCTGGGCCAGTGGACTGCTTGCTGCAGCCTATGGACCTGCCTGGGTTCTAGCAGCCAGGGCTACGTCAGTAGCCTAGGTCAAAAGGAAAGAGAATTTGACACGGGACATATTCATTCTCTGTCTCTCTCTGTCTGTCTCTTCTCCTCCCTTCCTCCCTCCCCCCCTCCCTCTGGCTCTTGCTCTGACTCTCTCTCTCTTGGCCCTCCCTCCAGTAAAAGTGGGATTGCATCTTAATCCAGTTTGTTCTCCTGCAACAGAATACCAGAGACTCTGTCACTTACAAAGAACAAAAACATACTTTTCACTTTAGAGGTTGGAAATCCAGCAAGGCGCTGGCATCTGGTGAGGAGCTGGTACTGTGCCATGTGGGAGGAGGAAGGCTTGACAGAGCAGGAGGAAGCCAAGCTCACTTTTTGACACCGTGCTCTAGACCCCCTGCCCGCTCCCACAAGCCCTGATCTGCGCAGCCTCATGACCTGCTCACCTCCCAGCGCCGTGTCGCTGGGAATTGAGCAACACGTGGTCACTGAAGGACACTTCAGACCAGTGTGGGAGTGTGATGGGGAGCACTTGCGGTGAGCAGCAGGGCACCAGGCCAGGACAGAGCACTCGGTCCAAGGACCCAAGGGCTGGACTCAGGATTCAGGACTAGAGAGGTCAGATTTCAGCAAAAGTCAATCTAGGTTTTATGCTGTGTAAAAACCATGTAATTAGGGAAGCGCTTAATGAGAAGTGCAAAAAATTGGGGATACCCCCATTAGGCACCAACCCTGAGCAGGAACTCTGCAGAGGGGCTGTAACGCCAGCTCCCAAGCTGCCCTGGGAAGAGGCCCCTGTCTCGGCCCCTGCAGCCCATGGTGGGGAAGGAGCAAACAAGGAGGCGGCGTTTCCTCCCTCCACCGAGCTGGGTCGTGGTCCTGTGGAGGGGTGGACAGAGCACCATTGTGGGGACCATGGGAGGGAATGCAAACCCAGCTGGAGGTGGCCTGCACAGCTGTCACCTCGATGTCCTCGGAGCGCCTCCAGCACATGGAACCAGGGCTTTGGGAGGGTGATTGGGCTACGGAGTCCTTCTGCCTGCGTCCGAGGCTGAGGTGGCTGAAATTCAGGGTGAACAGCTCACCAGACAGCTCACAAGAGTGAAGAAGACACTGATCAGGGACTGCGTGCCCCTACACGAGGCTGATGTTCAGTCCGTCCTGGCTCAGTGTCTCGTTTTGACACTGTTGAAGTCATTGACTCTAAACAGTCACACTGCCACAGCTTGAATCCTGGCTCTGCTCCTCCCTAACTGTGTTGCTTGGACAAATAATAACTCTGTGCTCAGTTTTCAAATCTGTAAAATGGGTTCAGTAACACCCTCTACTCCATAGATTTGGCACACAGAAATGCATATGGTGCATGTAGAATAGACCAATGGTGAATGCACGCTGTTCTTAGCAATAGCTTTTCAGTGACGGTTTTGCAGCACAGTATGCTTCAGCATCAACTGGGAACACTTCTTTAAATGCATTTTTTTACTGAAATATAAAGTGCAAGTGGAAAAGTACACATATCACAGGGCTGCAGTTTGATACCTTCTCACAGCAGCACGGTAACCTCTCCTCCTCTGCAGTCAAGCTTTCTACAATTTCAGTTAGGTGCAGTCAACCGTGATCCAAAACTATTAATATTTCTCTTGCCTTTTTCAAGGGAGAAAGATAACTCATTCGCATAACTTTTATTATAGCTTATTGTTAGAATTGCTCTATTTCACTTCTCAGTGTTGTCCCAGTCTCTTCCGGAGCCTGCTGTATACGTTAAGCTTTATCACGGGTGACAGACTTCTGAGATACTCATCATTGTGGGATTCCAATGCTATGCAAACATCATAGCACGCACTGATACAAACTAGAGAGGTTGCGTTGTCACTAAGCAATAAAATCTTACTGGACCACCATAGTGGACGATGCCCATAGTTGGCCCACACCTTATTGTGTGGCACATGACTATGGAGGAAAAGAATTATAGTACATGTGGGGTTCAGTGTTTGGCAGCTTCAGGCATCCAGGGAGGGGCTTGGAGCAGAAGCCCCTCCCACCAAGGATGAGAATGGGCTCCTGCAACTAGACAGGAAAATCCCAACTGCAAAGGGTGCATGGCCTCCTGAAGTGCTTGACCCCTCCCCGCCCACTCTCCTTCCGGAATCTCTCATTATGAGAATAATCTTGAAATTCCCCCCAGCTGGAAACCGACAGCCACTGAGCAGCCACCAGGAGCACGTCTCTTCCCTAAGCTTCCTGCCTTCTAAGTCACGTATGAGAAGTCCCTGCACAACGGCGACCTCCCTCCTAGCTCAGCCTAGCGACAGTGGAGCTAGACCAGGACTCGGGACTTCAACCGGGGACATGCCTGGGCCCTGTGTGTGTGACCTCACCTATGCAGGGACTCTTCCTCTGCATGTGAAGAGAAGATCTGCTCCCAGGGACTGTGAGACAGCACTTCCTACTCCCTGGAACATTTCCTGCTCACTACTTTCATTTCCCTCACCCCATGCTTGAGGTTCTGTTATCCCTCTGCCATCCTGTCCTCTTCCCTAGACCTTTTGGTCCCTCCAGGACTCTGTAGTCCATGATGGCGGCTCTCTCTGGATCTTCTCAGCAGGGAACCCACACCACCTACTATGTGTCTCACACATCTCAACTCAGGAGTCCACTGAATTGAGCACCACTGGCTACAGTCTTCTATTTTGAGCTAACTTTTTGCTAATTCTTTAATGCCAGAAATGAAGTCTCCTAAATACTGGCTGTCTGAAGGTAGAAGCTGTGTCCAAGATATCTCTTTTTTTAAAACAATGTCTTTAAAAGGTATTTGGAACGGTGTTTGTCCCGCTGTACCAGCTTCACAGTGCTGAATTGACTGTAAGTAATTCTCATCCCTCAATCAGAAGGAAACTGATTTGATCGCGTTGCTTTTCTGCACTGCCATTAGGCAGGGAATTACAACACTGACAGACTGACAGGTTCCCGAAGGGTCTGGACTTGCTTTAAATTAATCAGTAAGCCAAGAACATTTCAGAGAAGCCACTATGAGGAAAGTGCTGCGGGGGAGACAAAGGAACTCAAGGTGCGGACTTGCCTTTGCCCCCGGAAGCTGAAAGGGAGCAGGAGCATGAGCATCACCAGTGAAGTGTTTGATGGGTAAAATGGCATCGCAGGGCTCTGCATGGTGGCATATCACGGGGTTGGAGGTAGAAAAATGGCTGGTCTGAGACTTTTCAGTCCAGACTTGTGGACTTAGAGATCAGAGAGGAATGTGGGATACTTTGCTAAGAGGGGAAATAGATAAGGTGGGAAACAATGAGAGAAAAGGCCAGGAACCAAAGGGCGGCTCAAGGAAGTGCAGCCCAAGTGCCACTAAAGAAATTTGGCCTCTGCGGAACAGCCCAAACTGGAAACGCTGGACACAGCTGGTGCTGAAGGATCTATAAGGTCACCCACAACCCAGGGCAGCCCGAACCGGACCGGCAAAGCCTGACCTAAGCCCCATTATTCCCACCAGTTCGGCTTGCGGGCATCTGTGTCCTATCTGGGTTGCTCCCTCACCATCCTGTGCATGGCTGCAGAAAGACAGCTTCCGGTTGCACAGGAAGCAGAATGAACACCAAAGTGAGGAGGAAGAGCAGGAGTCATTTGAGAATCCTGGCAACATCTGTGCAAACCAGGTACAGCAATGGACACATAATCTCTTACCTGGGACCGAATCCTGACCTAAGTACAGAATCAGGAAAATGGAAAAACAAAGAGACTTAATAGGATTTTTTTGTGTATCCCCCTAGACACTACCCAACTGTTCCCCACAGTATAGAATTAAATTACTCTAAAATGCAACAACTTCCCAAGAAACCAGAAAAATCTTAATAATGTAAAGAACTTAAGGAGAATAATAAGCTTCAAAAACAAATTATTTCAAAGTTATGTATGCAACTACCACAGAAACACTTGGGAAATTCCTGCAGAAGATTAACCCATCCAAAAAGGGAGTCAAGGTAAATATCATGGTGATATTTGCTTAGTCCTCAGGGCACAGCGGTGGCCAGTCACTAGCAGCCGGGGCCAGGAAAGTGAAGTCCATTAGGAACAAGAGAGTGCATTTTTCTCAAGGAGAAAGAGTCAAATCCACAATTCTGGAAAGTTTGTTAGGAAAGGAGTCTCAGCCTGGATACAGGAACCTTGAGTGAAGTTAATCTATACAGAAACAGAGGAAAGACCAGGAGGGGCAGAGGAAAGACCAGGAGAAAAAACCCAGTGGGTATAGGATACATAGCAGAGTGATTGTGTTTCTAGCATACAGTTTGCTGAATCTCTCTGTAAATTCCCTTCTAAAGCCTCTGGGACAAAAAGAAAATTTAAGGAGAGACTTTTATAAAAGAATATGTGGAGAATAACAAATAACACTTTAGGGAAAATGATAGTAATGGTCTACACATAGAAGTGAGTAGTTTCATTGGCAGTAAATCTCCTCACTGACTTTTGGGGGTAAGTTTTATTACTGTTCCCCATCGCAGAGGGATACTGAGGGGTGAAATAATTCATCCAAGGCCATCCAAGACACTGCACTAAAGGGGAAAAGACTTCCACCCAACACAGGGGACGCTGGGAGGGAAACTGAGTCTCAGGGGGGTATCCAAGGGTTTAAGGAAGCCAGGACATCAGTGAACACTGCAAGTATAGTGGCTTCTTGGACCACAGACACGAACAACTAGTCCCATGAGAGGACCCGGGGCTGGGAATCTACAAGACACAAATGACAGAGAAGAGATCATTCAGGCAGGGGTGGGAACAACGGAGCAAAGGAGGGTCTAAAACAGATCCCAGAGGACACCAACATCTCAGAGATAAGTAAAGGGAAAGGTCCCGGGACTGTGGTGAGCTGAGGCAGGAAGATCACAAGTTCAAGTCCTGCCTGGGCCACTTAGTAAGACCCTGCCTCAAAATAAAATAAATAAAGTTTGGAGGAGGGAGCTGGGGTTGTAGCTCAGTGCAAAAGCGCTGGGTTCAGTCCCCGGTTTCACAAAAAAGTGAAGCGAGACCTTATAATCACAACCAAGAAGGGAGAGGGTTAATATTCCATCAACTTGCCTTTACTAAAATGTCCCAAATTCCAACTTCCAAATACAGCCACTCAAAAATCCAGGAGTATTTATTTTCTTAAGTTTCTCTACTTCAAACTCACTCTAACATCTTTTTTCCTATAACTCACTCTCCTCAACGATGGAAGACTCCAACTTTTTTTTTTTTTTTGGGTTCCGGGGATCAAACTCTTGAGCACGCACTTGCAAGGCAGGCGCTCATGCCGCTGAGCTAAATCCCCGGCCCTCTCCAACTATTTTTAAAAGAAACATCACATGTTCACTCTGAGAACAAAAAGGAAAATTAGAAAGATAACCAGAGCCAAAATAATAATAATAATAATAATAATAATAATAATTTCTTTAAAGTTTCATGCGAAGCAGTCGTTCAAAAACATTTGTTGTGAACCTATTACGAGGATAAAATCCAAGGGAAGCCCGATTAATTTCATAGTTAATTAATTTCACAAAGTCAGCCTCCCAGAAGTGATGGTCAGAGTGTGCTAGGTACCACTGGGGGGTCTTCAAGGTGGGATTCTAGCAAGCGTGAAGTGTGTTTGGAGAGACTCACCTGAGCCACTTTGTTAAACCAAAGGCCAATGGGCCACTAGTGACCGAAGAAGCATTTGTTCAAGGTTGAAGTAAAATCAAAGCCAGACATAAGCCTAAACATGAGCCCAGGATTAGCCAAATCCTGGAGGCTAACTGGGTGAAAAGCTCAGGGCGAGGGTGATGCGTCTTGAGTCACAGTCCTTCTCCTCACGGCTAAGCTGAGGGGAAAGACACCAGGCACTCTGTGCAGGGTTGCAGTGCTCCAACTATTTTTAAATACAGTGGCCCATGGTGTCATTTGGATTTAGCCGGGTCTGGATCCTGCTGCCTGCAGGTGTACAGTTCTTTGTGAGTTGTCCCAGGGTCCCTTTGGGAATCCGACCCTCAGATTCAGCAGAGGTTGAACAAACGGGTCCTTTAAAACTCTGGTAGCCATGAGTTTTTTTCCCAGCTGCTGGTTCTGTTCTCACAGGTTCGGTTCTCATAGATCTTGGCTCAGAGGTGCATGATGAGATTGGAGCAAGGAAGATAGCGTCAGAAAGGGAGAAAGAACAGCAGGGAAATGGGACCATTTGACAGCAAGAACAAGGAGAATGGGCACGCTGGCCACGGACGTTTCTTAACGTAGAGGTTTCTTTAATGTTGCTTGTTAACCACGCCAGACACCCTCAGTCTTGGTTCTCCTCTGTAATCAGAGAGGAGTAGCGTCTCCTGCCCTCCCGTGCTGACCAATACCTGTGCTTCTGCCAAGAGGCCCTCTGCCATAGTCAGCATTTTTGCCTGTGCTGTCTATACCTCAAAAGGGAAGTTGGCACTCCCCGGAAAAGCACGAATCTCTGATGGCCTTCTAATGGCCACCATGATTAAACAGTAATCGTAATTGTGTGACTTTAGACACTGCTGCCTCTTGTCTTCTTAGGAATCAAAGGGCACCGTAAGTCCTGTGACCCCATTTTTTGGCCCATCTCCCTTATATTTCCAAGCATGAATGAGAAAAACTTGTATCCTAAAATTCCCCGTAAGTTATATGAATCCTCTGTCTTTTTGGCTCACCCTCAAGTTGAACTCTAATGAGAAATGCTTAACTGGTGAGTACATTCTGGAAAAGTAGGGCTTGGGGTCTGTCGGGCATAGAGACACCAGGGTGGTCTCCACCCACAGAGAACATCTGTATTCTGCAGGAAGCTGAGACTCCTCCTCCATCAGAAGCCACTCTCTCCATCTTGGGTATCACTTAGCAGCTAGAGCAAGAGCCCTTATTTCTGGTATTTATAAACGTGGAGCTGTTAAGCAATACATTTTTAAACGAGACTTCAAAATCTCACTGTACGAGCCAGTCAGAAAAGATCAGACCGAGAGTTTATCGTTGCTAAAGAACTTGTCTAACAACTAGAGAGACTTGTCCTAGCCATGGATTGATGCATGACAAAAAGCACGAGCAAGATGTAAGCAACAAGGTGTTTCTGCGCAGATCTAAACATGTGGCAAACTCCTTGGCTGCTTTTTTATTGCACCTACATTTCTTTCAAAAGGAAACAGTAGAACTCTCCCAAGTCTCTTACACACGTACTCAAAAGTAGGCAGTTTCTCCATTACCTTCTCTATACCTGTCTGAGCCACCAAACAAGCTTGGTGACCTTGGTGTCATAGCAGAGCCTGACGTAGCCCTGGCAGTCAGTTCCAGAACCTCTTAGCTGTAGTCTGTAGTCTTGCCTGCTCAAGTGCCTGGAGAGGGACAGGCCTGTTGGTGGCCTGGGAGTCGGCCTGTTGCCCTCACTTCCCCTGGGGACCATGGAAGGGCCCATGGCCTCCAAGCCAGCCCTGCAGACTCCGTTCAGCTGGAGACCCTGAAGCAGCCATGTGACTCAGTTTCAGCTCATCCAACCACGGTCCGTGACCAGTACTGCCTGCCCAGGGAGCTGCTCCAAGTTGGATCTTTTAGAGACCAAATGCCCCAACTGAAACCCAAAACACATTGACTTATCATGAAGCGCTATGGTTTTCTTCTGTGTCCCCTCCTCGGCCACAGTCACACCGTCCTGAGGCACAGGCAAAGCTCCTCCTTCTCCACATTGTCCTGGGTCACTTCGAGCATGCTGACCTTCTCCTGTCTGATCCCAGATGTCTCCCACCCTTCATAGGCATCCTGACACCTTAGGTTTTTAGCAAGTCCTAATTAACCGCTGTCACCACCTGGGATGCCCCTCCTGCCAAGCGCTGAAGGAACGAACCAAAGCGACTCATTTTTAAATGCATGTATTTTGGTAATGCAGATACAGATAAAGAAACAAATACACACCCAAATCTGAACACTCAGCAATGGCTTATCTGTATTGGGGTTATTTCCTTGCCTTTCTTCATACAGGTTTATTCCTTCTTCCATCTTTTACTGGAGAACCACGTTGTGATCATAGTCCCACGCTGGTGGAATGCCTTCACCATTTTTACTTCTAATAATTATGACAGCACAACATTCTATATCACAACCAGCCATTTCCCTATTTTTCCATGTTGAATTTTTTCTCCTACAAAAAAAATATTTTTTAACAGCCTGGGACATAAGTGCTTTCCTTTTCTTGGTTTCACTAGTGACAGACTAAAACCCTATTGTCATCAAGTACGTATAAAGTTTTGGGTGCTTGAGATATTTCCGGATTCTCACTAGGTTTTCTGACTCCGCCAGCTCTCAGCTCCCAGGTCACTCCTCACAAACCTTCACACCCCCTATTTTAATTATGTCACCTCCCCTGTCATTCTCTGCAAGCAAATTTGCTCTGAGAGTCTCCCTGGCAGTCTACGATTCCACGCCCATCAGTGTATTTATTGTTTACTCCTGTCTGTGTCTTTGCGTTGTCATTTTACTGAGAATGCCAAGGTCTCTGTAGTTTGCCACTGTGTTTAGTTGGTCACGAGTGAGCGAATGCATGACTGTGTCTATCGTTGAGACTCCCAGCAAGAAACAGGTCAGGAACTGGCTGCAGAGCTGGGTGCTGAGAGGCCACGGTCCCCCTTGCCAGCTCCCATCCACCAGCCCGGAGGAGTCAGCATGGTTGGACTGCATGTCGCCTCTCCAGAGCCACCACAGATGCTCCTGCCCTGTGACCCCATGGCTTCTGATACCAAAGCATGCCGAGGCCCCAGGTTGCTCTCCTGTCTGCTGTCCAGCTCCCTCAGGGCTCTGTGCATCCACTCGCCCGCCAGTCAGCAACACAGGCTGGCCAGGTGTATTCAACCGTGTGTATCCTGGGCTGGCAGATGAGAAGGGTATTTTCCGTCTTAGTGACACTTCCGGGGCCTTGCCCTTCCCTGTGGGATAAGCTTGCCCTGCTCTCCTCTGAAGCTTCTTAGTGGCACCATGCGTTATTTCACTTCTTGTCCCAATCTCCTAAAGATCTTTATTCTGTGGAGACTCTAGCACTGTCTTGAAGCCACACTTGTGTTGATTTTAGGAGTGATGAGGAAGAGCCTTCCGCCTTCCTGGTCTCTGCTCCTGGGTTGCCTTGCCTCCAGGAAGCTTGGCATCCACCCTGTGTCACCACCATCTCCTGTGTCACGCCTGTCGGTATCCGTCCCACCAACATCCCCACCATGGTCTCCGTGCACTGCGCCTGCGCATGAACTCCCGGCGTTCCTTGTTCAACACGAACCAACACTGTTGTCGTCCTCGCTCCACGGGTGTCCTCCTTTCTCTCCCTTTCTGTTCATTTCTGACTTTATCACAGCACACTCCCTTGCTCCTTCTTGTCCTCTGCCCCTGAACCCAGCTTCACTGTCCCAAGATTCCTGCTGAGCGCCCAGTCTTTGGGCCCACTCGGGCCAAACTAGTGAAAAGAAGTTGTCTTGGGCGCCACAGAAAACATATAATGTGGTTAACGTGTGCAAGTGGCTCAACTGCCTTTATTTTTAATATTTTTATTAGAACATTAAAAAGAGTGGGTTGGACATGCCTGTAGCAGAACAAGACTGCCTTAGTTTCTACATAGTCCCAGCGTCTGGTACAGCACTTGACGTAGCAGGAGCTATAAATGAATGAATGAATATGAGACAATTATTACTCCTAAAGTGACTCCAAGTTCTACAACGTGAGTTTCAGCCCTGTAAAGTGGCAACTTCTTTGAAAAATCAATACAGGACTCTTTGCGGCCTTACAATTACCTTGAGCAAAACCCACAAACAGGATATCCACGATTTCCAATTAATCCAGAGGGAACACCTAAAAGGACTTGAGATCCACAGCTGAAGATACTCACACAGCCCAGGGTGTAACCAAGTAGAAGAGTGGAAGTCCCTGGTGAGCCACCCCCTCCCAACCCCCGTGCAGGGAGAGCACATTTCCTGGATTACGAGAAGGATTGCTGGAGCCAGGGGAAGCGCTGGTCAGGTCAGCCGGATTCATTATTGGAAACGCGTCCGGCTGGGCCAGCCAGTTCTTGCAGACGCTGAGAGTCTGTGGCCGTCTGGTGTCTTCTCCAGGGACTCGGGATCAGCTCCTGGCTCCTGTGGCCCACTCCCACGGTCCAGCGAAAGGGGAACCGAAGACAAGAACCTGTGCTCACCGAAGAGGGGCCCCGCCCTCGATGCCAGCTCAAGCAGAGATCGAGCTGCAGCCAGCTTTCCACGGAAGGATCTTGAGTCTTTGTGGCTTCCCCAGCCCTGCCTCATCCTAAAACCAGCCCGGGAAAGCAGCTCTCTCAGGAACTGCCAGCACTTTGCTCTCTCTCTCTCTCTTTCTGTCTCTAAGATATCACGACTGTGTTTGATTAGGATCTTGAGTGAAATAAGCCACTTGCTTCACTGAGAATGTCTCAGAGCTGAAAGTTTCTTTCCATGCATAATTAATATTCTACCTCTTTGAAGATAAATTCTGTCTCTCCAACTCTGTAAATGGATCATTTCCCCTTGGCTATTCCTGTGTCATCTCTTTACCAACAGTAAAATAAAACACAAAGAGAAAAAAATATATAAAGAACAAATCCTCGCTGAGGATGATTTACATTTGTAGTCCCAGTGTGAAAAGCACGAGAATGTTTTTAATGTGCGTCCAGCTTGAATCTCCTCGCAAACCTCTCACATTTTGCAGCAGGACTTTCCCATCTGCACTGAAAGCAGCTGATGATTTAATGCAAATCATTATTGTTTCACAATTTCCCA